>JAHIAM010007215.1:0-106605 GCA_021605205.1 Aegilops longissima
CATTAGTTTCAGTTAACGAACGTCAGTTCGTTAATCTGTTCGTCAGTTTTTCTTTTTATCGGATTATTCCGCGATTATTTTTTATCGCGATTTCTGATCCGATTTTCGTTTTAGTTTATCTTTTCGCTCGTTTATCGGAATCAGGCGATTCAAGCGCCTAGAGTTTCGTCTCGAAACCCTCTTTTCGTTTAATCAACTCAAACAAGTTTTGCTTCTGTAAAATTTGACATAGGTCCAGATTAGTAAACGAAGCTTGTTTCTTTCGCAGTTTGATTTTCGTTGCTTCGTTCGATTTGATTTCTTTTGACAACCGGAGTTCTTAAGTTGAACTTTCTGGTTAGATCTCTTGTTTGAGTTTTACCTGTGCATTAGATGAGTACTTATTGTATGCTTGTTGTTTGTTTGTTTGCGATAGAATATCCGGATTGCGCCACTTGCTACTTCGAATCCCTAGGTTACACGGATCATCAGCAAGGCAAGTAACACTTTGATCATACCTCTTTTCTACCCAGTTTTTATGCATTAGATCAATCCTCACACAATTGCATGATTAGGATCTGATTAATATGTGGGTTTTGGGAAGTAGATGAGGTAGTACCTATTACCTGTTTTATTATCAAACCCTTGGGAGTTACTTCTAAGTTTGCTTATTATGCCATGCTATGCTAGTAGACGTGGATTGGGTGAGTGATTTTTCCATGACAGATGTGATATTGTTAATTAATGGTTTATTTAAGGTGGCAACTTTAATACACATCTGGGTGGATTGAGGCACTTGGGTATTCCAGGATTGCCTGTTTGTTTCTGGACCGCCACCCAGGCTCAAAGGGATCATAAGATTATTCATGCTAGAAACTTCCGTGTGCAGCCACATGCTATTATGGGCTCTAGCATAGTTGATTAAGTCGTGCGAACTCTTACAGTGGTAGACTAGCATATGTAGGGGAAAGTAGGTGTACAGGTCTACCCATCGTAAGGTGCTAGCGCTTCTAAAAGACTATGTCTCGGTCATCCGTTTCTCAAACACCATGCAGTGTGAGAAAACCAACGGAGGAGATCGAGTCTTTTGGGGAAAAGTGCAAAAACCTCTGCAGAGTGTATAAACTAATCATGATTAGCCGTGTCCCCGGTTATGGACGTTTTGAGTATCTAGTACTTGGATTATCATGTGAATCTCATCATGTTACTTTAATTAATATTGTTGGGTTTTTAATGATGATGCTTAATTGGGATTGAGAATGCTGTCAACTATTCTCAATGTTTAACAACTACCATGATAGTTAAATAAAATTTATTGCTTTGTAGTAGGGAAAAATTGGCTTTATGCAAAACTGTTACCATAGAGCTTTCCACCAGCCATATTATGCACATAGTATAGCTTTATCCTTTCATTACTCTCTATGTGTTACATTGCCAGCATATTCCATGTGCTGACCCGTTTTTGGGCTACAACGTTCATGTTGCAGACTTTTCAGACGACGAGTAAGATGCCTTAGGATCGTGGTTCTATACTCAGTGATGCTGTTGGAGTTGATGGACTCACTTATCTTCCAAGCCTTCCGCTGTTATCGTTATTAGATGGCCTTAGGCCATATTTATTGTAATAAGATCTCTTTTGAGACATTCGATGTAATAAGTGTGTGATTTCCACTCTGTTATAAATCCTTCAAGTATTGTGCGTGTCAGCATTACTGATCCAGGGATGACACTGATGCACAGAGATCAGACTGTTTGAGGTCTGGTCGCTACAAGATGGTATCAGAGCACATGCTGACTGTAGGACATGACCACTAAGCTAAGCCCTAGATCACTACTCTCTCTTCTCATTTCTGACACCTCATCTTTTCTACTCTCTTTTAGGATGGCGGATGCAAGGCACAAGTTCACGAAACCGGATGAAGATACACCCTTTGCACGACACCTGAAGGAAGTCACCAAGTACCTGAACATCGAAGTACCAAGCTTCACCGGGACCTACAACGCCACTTTACCTGAAGAGCAGCGCTGGATGATTCAAGTTCAAGTCCCAGGATGGACGTTCATGCCCGTCACTGAGCCCATAGAGTTTTCCTTTGATGCACCGACCTAGAGTCTAGGAAAGAGCATGGCAGCCCACATCACAATGGGACGTATTGGAGAAGTTTACCACAAGGAGCTTAAGGATACCATCTACCAGATTTGTGGGCGCCGAGATGAGCAATGGGAGATGATCAGCACCAGGAAGGACAGATCAATTGCAGCTTTCATCCAGGAGTTAAACTAGCACATTCGACGCCAGGAGAACCAGATGTGTGCAGGCATGATAGACCTGAAGAAGGCCATGACCAAGATCATGGAACTGGAGGAAGAACTCAAGTCTACACGCGATGGATATGAGGAGGAAATAGCAACACTCGTGGAGAAGAGCGAAGATCTGAAGAAGAAGCTAAAAGTATTCAAGGGATTTCCCGCGACTGGAGGAGAAGACGAAGATTGCACCTGTCCAGAGAACTACATCATCATCGACGACACCGACTCGGACCCAGACGATAGCGATGCTGACTATGTTGATGAAGCTGGAGCAGATATCATGGAGTCTTCAATGGAGAAGTTTTTCTAGTCGACCACCATCACAGGAGTAGTATTTCCCCCATGTATCTAGTATAGTCTGAGCACTTTTGTAACGATAGATAGACCGTTGTATGCCCTTGCTTGATTGAATGAAGTGTTTTGATTGCATTTGTCTCATGTGCATAAGGGTAGTGTTTTCCCTCTAGACCTCATTCTATCCTGTATTCTCATCTTTTCTAAACCCTCAGATGCCTCCCAGACGTGACAATGGATTTGCTTTCCCACCGGAGCTCACTCAGTTGATCCAGCAGCAGAATGCCTTGATGCAGTAGCTAGCCCAGAATCAGAATCAGGGGAACAACAACAACAACAACCCACCACCACCACCTATTGATCACTCAACCCGTTTTCGTAGGCTGAATCTGCCGGTGTTCTCCAGTAGCACCGAGCCGATTGTTGCAGATGATTGGCCTCGCAAGACAGCCAGGGAGTTGACTACTGCAGGATGCACAGATGCGGAGAAGGTGCGATTTGCCGCACATCAGCTTGAAGGACCCGCAGCATCATGGTGGGAGAATTTCACGGCCACCTATCCAGTAGACGATATCACATGGGATCAGTTTCAGCAGGCTTTCCGTACTGCCCATGTTTCGCAGGAGCTATGGCCGTGAAGAAGCGTGAGTTTCGCAACTTACGCCAAGGAGGAAGGACAGTTGGCCAGTATGTGGATGACTTTAGTAAGCTAGCATGTTATGCCCCAGATGATGTTGCTACGGATGCAGCTAAGCAGGAGAAGTTTCTGGAAGGACTGAATGATGAGCTGAGCATGCAGTTGATGGTAGCAAGTTTCAACAACTACCAGGAGTTGGTAGACCGTGCTCTTATGATTGAAGGGAAGCAACAACAGATTGAAAACCGCAAGCGGAAGTATGGACAAGGGAAGTACAATTCTGGAGCTCAGTAGAAGCCACGTTTTACCCCGAAATCGGGAGGACATTTTCAGCATACCCATGGAGGAGGTAGCTCGCATAATCATAATGGCCCCAAAAAATGGAAATGGAGGAAGCAACGGACAGAACCGTACCAACCAATCAACCCCAGCTAAGAAAGATCTGAGCCAAGTCACTTGCTTTAAGTGTCAGAAGACTGGACATTACGCCAATGAATGTCCTGAAGGCCAGAATGGAAATGGCAATGGAAGCTCGGGGAAGAAGCCGGACCCTTTCAACAGGGGATAGGTGAACCACGTTAATGTGGAGGAGGTTGAAGCCCAGCACGATGCAGTAATAGGTAAGTTTTTGGTTAAGTCATTTACTGCAATCGTTCTATTTGATACTGGTGCATCGCATTCATACATATCAAGGGGGTTTGTGGATAAGTATAAACTGCCCACCAAAGTTCTAGGAACACCCATGTTAGTAAGCTCACCAGGAGCGGAGTATATGGCCAGTCGAGGATGTTTTCAAGTGCCATTGAGTATAGGCAGACATGTTTTCCCCTCAGATTTAATCATTTTGGAATATCAAGGTTTGGATGTGATTCTGGGTATGGATTGGCTATCGATGTATGGAGGAAACATCGATTGCGCCAGTAAGTCGATTTTGCTTAGTACCCCAGAAGGGAGAAGGATCAAGTATGTATCAAGACATGAGCCGAAGAGGATGCAAGTAAATTCCTTATCAGGACTTGTGCAGGAGGAAGTACCAGTAGTGAATGATTTCCCTGATGTATTTCCGGAGGAGTTGCCAGGCATGCCACCAGATAGAGACATCGAGTTTTTGATTGAGCTTTTTCCAAGCACAGGGCCGATATCTAAGAGACCGTACCGGATGCCTGCTAAGGATTTGGAGGAAATCAAGAAACAGATTAAGGAGTTACTGGATAAAGGATATATTCGCCCAAGTTCTTCGCCTTGGGGATCACCAGTACTTCTAGTAGAGAAGAAGGATGGCTCATTGAGGACGGTTATTGATTATCGACGATTGAATGCAGTAAAAATCAAGAACAAGTACCCACTGCCGATGATCAATGATCTGTTTGACCGATTGCAAGGAGCTAAGGTATTTTCCAAGATCGATTTGCGATCAGGATACCATCAGTTGAAGATTCGAGAGCAGGATATACCTAAGACGGCTTTTACCACCAGGTATGGGCTGTACGAGTACACCGTTATGTCATTTGGTCTGACTAAAGCACCTTCCTATTTCATGAACATGATGAACAAAGTGTTTATGGAGTTTTTGGATAAGTTCGCCGTGGTGTTCATTGATGATATTTTGGTCTACTCGAAGAACGAAGAGGAGCATAAAAAGCATTTGCGTTTGGTACTGGAGAACCTCAGAGAACACCAGTTATACGCCAAGTTCAGCAAATGTGAATTTTGGTTGAAGGAAGTTGGATTCCTCGGACATGTTATATCCGGAGAAGGTATAGCAGTAGACCCCACCAAAGTTGTCACTGTGACAAACTGGGAAGCACCAACAACAGTTCGAGAGATCCGGAGTTTCCTTGGACTCGCAGGATACTACCGGAGATTTATTGAGAACTTCTCAAAGATTGCAAAACCTATGACGGAATTATTGAAGAAGGATACCAAGTTCATTTGGACTGAGGAGTGTGAGGCCAGTTTCCAGGAGTTGAAGGAACGTTTGGTTACCTCGCTAGTGTTGATTCTGCCAGATCAGAGCAAGGATTACGAGGTGTATTGAGACGCTTCACGTCGAGGACTTGGAGCAGTGCTTATGCAGGAGGGGAGAGTTGTTTCGTATGCTTCACGACAGCTGAAACCTCATGAGTTAAATTATGCCACACATGATTTGGAGTTAGCACCCGTAGTGCATGCATTGAAGACTTGGAGACATTTTCTTATCGGAAACCATTGTGAGGTGTACACGGATCACAAGAGTTTTAAGTACATTTTCACACAGAAGGAGTTGAATATTAAGCAAAGGAGATGGTTGGAACTCATCAAAGATTATGATATGATGTTGCATTACCACCCGGGAAAGGCTAACGTAGTAGCTGACGCGTTGAGCCGTAAGAGCCATGTCAACACCCTCATGAATGGAGAGTTACCGTAGGAGTTAGCCGAGGACCTTCGTTAGCTATGTTTGGAGATAGTTCTGAGAGGCTATGTAGCAGCATTGGAGATTCAATCTACTTTGATGGATAAGATCAGAGAAGCTCAGAAGACTGACAAGGAAATTGCCTCCATAAAGGAAAGGATGAGCAAAGGAGAAGCTAAGGGATTTCGTGAGGATGAGCAAAGGAGAAGCTAAGGGATTTCGTGAGGATGAGCACGATACCCTATGGTTTGAAGATCGTGTTTATGTGCCTAATGACCTCGAGATCAGGAAGTTGATTCTGCAAGAGGCCCATGAATCACCATATTCAATTCACCCAGGAAATACCAAGATGTATTTAGATTTGAAGGATACCTTCTGGTGGACCGGAATGAAGAAGGATATTGCAGAGTATGTAGCAGTTTGTGATGTATGTCAGATAGTAAAGGCAGAGCATCAGAAGCCAGCAGGATTGTTACAACCATTTCCAATACCCGAATGGAAGTGGGATAAACTAGGCATGGATTTCATTACGGGATTGCCCAGGACTCATTCAGGCTATGACTCGATTTGGGTTATAGTCGATCGTTTGACGAAGGTAGCTCATTTCATCCCAGTGAAGACCACTTACACCAGTGCTAAGTTGGCAAAGATATACATGACCAGGATCGTATGTCTGCATGGAGTTCCAAGGAGCATTGTATCAGATAGAGGAACCCAGTTTACCTCAAAATTCTGGAATCAGTTGCACGAAACTTTGGGTACCAGGCTAGAGTTCAGTACAGCTTTTCACCCGCAGACAGATGGACAGACAGAGAGAGTCAATCAGATTTTGGAGGATATGCTGAAAGCCTGTGCGCTAGATTATGGATCAAGTTGGGATGAAAAACTGCCATATGCAGAGTTTTCTTACAACAACAGTTATCAATCCAGTTTGAAGATGGCCCCATTCGAAGCATTGTACGGAAGGAGGTGCAGGACCCCGTTGTCGTGGGATGAAGTTGGAGACCGCCAGTTGTTTGGCCAGATTTGATCAAGGAGTCTGAACAGAAGGTGAAATTGATCCGTGATAGGCTAAAAGTAGCCCAGTCTAGGCAGAAAAGCTACGCAGATTCAAAACGCAAGGAGACAGTTTACGAACTCGGAGACAGAGTTTATCTTCGAGTATCTCCACTTCGAGGAGTTAAGCGTTTTGGTGTTAAGGGAAAGTTAGCGCCACGTTTTGTGGGACCATACAAAGTTTTGGAGCGTATGGGAGAAGTTGCCTACAAGTTGGAGTTGCCCGAAGGATTGTCAGCAGTTCATGATGTATTCCACGTGTCCCAGTTAAAGAAGTGCCACGCAAAGATGGCTGATATATTGCTGAGAGATACAGTGCCACTAGAGGCGATTCAGTTGGACAATGATTTGACCTATGAGGAGAGACCAGTTAAGATTCTTGAGTATGCCAGCTGACTCACCCGCAGCAAGGTTACCAATTTTTGCAAAGTTCAGTGGAGCCACCACACCGAGGATGAAGCAACCTGGGAGAGAGAGGAAGATCTGCTGAAGGACCACCCTCACCTATTTTCTAGCCAACCCGACTCTCGAGGGCGAGATTCATCTTAAGGGGGGAAGGTTTGTAACATCCCAAATTTTCAATTTGGAATGTTATACATTAGATCATCAATGCATATCATATTTTATTTGTTTTTGGTCTGATCCTAGAAATTATAAGTAACTCAAGGACCCTCGGAGAGAGTTGGGGATTTTGTTATTTTCATATTTGAGTTTTTCTCCAATTTCGAAAATAGGATCATTTGATTTTATTTATTTTATCTTCAATTATTTCGATTATAAAAAAATAAGAGAGGGAATAAAATGACTTTTCCAAAATAAAGAAATATTGAGGATTTAATAAAAAAATCAAATAAGGTTTATTTTGGTATTTTGGCTATTTTATTTGAATTTAGGAAACACTGCATGTTTCTCAAAACTGCATTTCAGGGCCAAGAAAATGTTAATCTTGTTCTAAATATTTTATTTGGACGATGAAAAATTATTTTGGTATTTTTAGAATTTTATTTCTTTTTCTAGAATTTATTTTCTGTTCGGCGAAATTGTTTAAAAAAACTTGCTTGCCTTGGCCGGGCGAAGCCCAGCCGAGCAGAGCCGACCCTGCCGCCGCCGCCTTCCTTCCCAGCCTGTGCTTGCAGAGTCCGAGCGGACTCTGCCTCCCGCAGCCGCTGCCTTGCCCCCTCCCCAAGCCGCCGCACCCCCTCTTCCCCTTTAAATACCGATCCGGGGCCTCCGTGGAGCCCCAAGCCGCCGCCGCGAACACCGCCGCGCCGCAGCGCTTGCCCCCACCGCTTGCGCCGCCTCCGCCACGCCTGCAGCAGCCGAGCCGCCCCACCCCGCCGAGGCCCCGCCCCGCCTCGCCGCCCGCCGAGCCACCCCGCCCCGCCGGAGTGCCTCGCCGGAGGTACCGCCCGAGCCGCCGCCACCGGACCAGTTTTTTTAAGAAAGCCTCTTCGATTTTTTTAAGAAAACCCTAGATTCGTTTTTTAGATCGGTTTTATTTTTTTAGGGTTTATTTTATTTAGCGAGCGTTCGCCCGTTCATTCATTTTAACGAACGTTTTTGCCGTTTAGTTTCAGTTAATGAACGTCCTTTCGTTAATTTGTTCGTCAGTTATTCTATTTATCGGATTATTCCGTGATTATTTTTGATTGCGATTTCTGATCCGATTTTCGTTTTAGTTTATCTTTTCGCTCGTTTATCGGAATCAGGCGATTCAAGCGCCCAGAGTTTCGTCTCGAAACCCTCTTTCCGTTTAATCAACTCAAACAAGTTTTGCTTCTGTAAAATTTGACTTAGGTCCAGATTAGTAAACGAAGCTTGTTTCTTTCGCAGTTTGATTTTCGTTGCTTCGTTCGATTTGATTTCTTTTGCCAACCGGAGTTCTTAAGTTGAACTTTCTGGTTAGATATCTTATTTGAGTTTTACCTGTGCATTAGATGAGTACTTATTGTATGCTTGTTGTTTGTTTGTTTGCGATAGAGTATCCGGATTGCGCCGCTTGCTACTTCGAATCCTTAGGATTCACGGATCATCAGCAAGGCAAGTAACACTTTGATCATACCTCTTTACTACCCAGTTTTTATGCATTAGATCAATCCTCACACAATTGCATGATAAGGATCTGATTAATATGTGGGTTTTGGGAAGTAGATGAGGTAGTACCTATTACCTGTTTTATTATCAAACCCTTGGGAGTTACTTCTACGTTTGCTTATTATGCCATGCTATGCTAGTAGACGTGGATTGGGTGAGTGATTTTTCCATGACAGATGTGAGATTGTTAATTAATGGTTTATTTAAGGTGGCAACTTTAATACACATCTGGGTGGATTGAGGCACTTGGGTATTCCAGGATTGCCTGTTTGTTTTTGGACCGCCACCCAAGCTCAAAGGGATCATAAGATTATTCATGCTAGAAACTTCCGTGTGCAGCCACATGCTATTTTGGGCTCTAGCATAGTTGATTAAGTCGTGCGAACTCTTACAGTGGTAGACTAGCATATGTAGGGGAAAGTAGGTTTACAGGTCTACCCATCGTAAGGTGCTAGCGCTTCTAAAAGACCATGTCTCGGTCATCCGTTTCTCAAACACCATGCAGTGCGAGAAAACCAACGGAGGAGGTCTAGTCTTGTGGGGAAAAGTGCACAAACCTCTGCAGAGTGTATAAACTAATCATGATTAGCCGTGTCCCCGGTTATGGACGTTTTGAGTATCTAGTACTTGGATTATCATGTGAATCTCATCATGTTACTTTAATTAATATTGTTGGGTTTTTAATGTTGATGCTTAATTGGAATTGAGAATGCTGTCAACCATTCTCAATGTTTAACGACCACCATGATAGTTAAATAAAATTTATTCCTTTGTAGTAGGGAAAATTGGCTTTATGCAAAACTGTAACCATAGAGCTTTCCACCAGCCATATTATGCATGTAGTATAGCTTTATCCTTTCATTACTCTCTGTGTGTTACATTGCCAGCATATTCCATGTGTTGACCCGTTTTCGGGCTGCAACGTTCATGTTGCAGACTTTTCAGACGACATGTATGATGCCTTAGGATCGTGGTTCTATACTCAGTGATGCCGTTGGAGTTGATGGACTCACTTATCTTACAAGCCTTCCGTTGTTATCGTTATTAGATGGCCTTAAGCCATATTTATTGCAATAATCTCTCTTTTGAGACATTCGATGTAATAAGTGTGTGAAAGCCACTCTGTTATAAATCCTTTAAGTACTGTACGTGTCAGCATTACTGATCCAGGGATGACACTGATGCACAGAGATCAGACTGTTTGTGGTCTGGTCGTTACAGTTTACCTCGGTCCTTCACTCGTCTCGTGGTCATCCAAGCGACAACCTACGGTTTCACGCTCTAGAGCGGAGACTGAGTACCGAGCTGTGGCTAATGTTGTCGCCTAGTGCACCTGGCTACGGCTGTTACTTCAAGAGTTGTATCATGACGTCTTCCAGGCTACGGTTGTCTACTGTGACAACATTTCTGCGGTGTAACTTTCAGCCAACCCCGTTCATCATCGTCGGACTAAGCACATTGAGCTGGACATTCACTTTGTCCGCGAGCAGGTGGCCCTTGGACGTATCCGGGTCCTCCATGTTCCGACTGCACAATAGTTCACCGATGTGATGACTAAGGGACTACCGACTTCCACCTTCGAGGAGTTTCGTTCTAGTCTCTGCGTCTCCGGCGCCGCTTCGACTGCGAGGGGTGTTGAATATATTATGTACGTGTATATTGTGTCTTGGGCCCACTTCCTAATTCCTCTGTATAGTTGAGGTTGTGGCCCCTTCTATACTCATATATACGTGCCTGGTGCACCGATCAATGCATTGTGTTGCACAGCCTATTCTTTCTCTTCTATAACCTCCACCAAGGAGCATCACGAATATGTTCAGTAATTAGTTCAGTCCCTCTAATCCGTTTTACCCCTAATTTTCGGCGCTTCTCAGTTTTGACCCTTTTCCATCAAATCATCTCCGTAATGTTAAGCGCTTGGCACCAGCCTGTGTAGCTGTAAGTGTGTTGTGTACACATGCAGCAAATTAATAATCTAGCTTCTAGTTTCTGTCAGGTATTTTGGTTACGCCAGCAAATCAAAGTGTTGGAATAATCTACGTACAGCATTGCATTGCCGTGTGAGAGATGCAATACAGCCATCCACAGAGTGGTATGGACATTGCTCCAACTCGAGTGACTTGACCACTAGCTGGAGCTGGCCGTAACACGAATAACTTGACCGCTAGCTGGTGCTGGCCGTAACTCTCATGTATAAATACTCTCGGTCAGGCACTCAGGCACGCATGGAAGGTTCTGCAGACACTCATACGGTCTGCATACCGTCTAGACTCTAGACGCGCATGGACAAAGGTGTGTTCGACTATTTGGTGAAATTGTTGATGGTGTGGTTGTGTTCACGACTTCACGGTCGTTGCGCGCGCAAAAACATTGTCACTGTATTATTCCACTTCATGAACACGCTTACATAATTTTAGACACTCCATTATATTTTTGCGTAATAAAGTAAAATGATAAAATCAATAAATTATGAGCAACATATACTGTGATACGATTTTAGCATATTATTGCTTCCGGTCTATATACATTAGTATTGGTACGGTGAAGAAATGAAACAATTGGGTTACTTCTCCGCCACACAGGCGCAAAGCTAGCGCAAGCCGAGCTTCTCCGGGAGCGGAAAATCGGGAAGGCTTGCGTATATCCGCATCATATATACTGACAGGCTGCAAATCTATTATAGTCATTATTTTATTCTTGAATGATTCATAATCTTGTTGAACCGCATCATACACACTTGACCGGGGATCGCTTTTTACAAACTAGTAGTACATGAGACAGAGGGAGTATTATCTTAGTCTTGGATGCTTCCAAGTCCGTAGTGCAATTTATGGTTTTTCCATTCTGCTGCCTGGTTTTGGTCACATATCCATCGAATGTTTGGAAGCTAGTACAACATTGCTGTGCCGTGTGAGACATGCAGCGCAGCCATCCGTAACTCTCCTGCCTACTCTCCATCAAGCATGGCATGTTCTGCATAATTCCATGGCCACGATTGTTCTCTTCTTTGACATGTACACTCCCTTAACATACCGACAGATGTGTGCTCGACTATTTAATGTGCTGCCAATACTTCTCAGAAGAATAAAAACCACAACCAATTCCATCCAGCCTAGCTAGCTAGTTATGGAGATGGATCCACCACCTAAAATGCTTGCCTCTCTCACCATGACCATACTGATTATGATCATGGCCACCTCCGTCGCACCTGCGTCGTCGGATGCGGCGGTGCTCGAAGGACAAGCAAGAGCACTCCTTGTCTGGAAAGATAGCCTCGACAACCAAAGCCAGCAGGCCCTGCGCTCATGGGGAAACATGTCAGCGCCCTGCAATTGGCGTGGCATCACCTGCGATACTGGTGTGCACCGGCACCAGCCGGTGATCTACGGCATCTTTCTACGGGGGATGCGGCTGAGAGGGGTGCTGGAGTCCCTCAACTTCTCGGCCTTGAGGACTTTGACACGCCTCGATCTCTCGTACAACAACCTCACTGGGAATATGCCTCCTGGAATTGGGGGCCTCGTGGAGCTCCAAGCTCTGCTTATGCAAGGCAACCAGATAAGAGGCTCAATTCCACTATGTCTAGCAAACCTCACAAAATTGCATTTTTTGATGCTTCATGATAATGAAGTCTCTGGTGAAATACCAAGGCAAATAGGCAATATGAGAAGTCTTGTGAACCTCAACTTGTCAAACAATCACTTAGTCGGTGACATCCATCCTGAAATAGGACACCTAAAGCACCTTGTTAGATTAGACTTGTCCATGAATAGTCTTTCCGGCTATGTCCCAAGCAAATTAGGTGACTTGACAAAACTGACCACCTTATACCTTTATCGTAACCAACTTTTTGGAAAAATTCCACAAGAATTAGGTCGCCTTGTGAACTTAGAGGATTTGGAGCTTAGTCACAACACACTAAGTGGTGCCATCCCAAATAGCAAAGGAAATTTGACAAAACTCACCATCTTGTACCTTCACAGCAACCAACTTTTTGGGCACATCCCTCGAGAACTAGGTTATCTTGAGAACCTAGAGTACTTCTCTCTTGCCAACAACACACTAACTGGTTCCATCCCTCGAGAACTAGGTTACCTTGAGAACTTAGAGAAGTTGTCGTTTGGCAACAACACACTAACTGGTTCCATCCCAAATAGCATAGGAAATTTGACCAAACTCACAATCTTGTACCTTCACAGCAACCAACTTTTTGGGCACATTCCTCGAGAACTAGGTTACCTTGAGAACTTAGAGTACTTGTTTCTTAGCAACAACACACTAACTGGTTCCATCCCTCGAGAACTAGGTTACCTTGAGAACTTAGAGAAGTTGTCGTTTGGCAAGAACCCACTAACAAGTTCCATCCCAAGTAGCATAGGAAATTTGACCAAACTCACAATCTTGTTCCTTGACCATAACCAACTTTCCGGCCACATTCCCCGAGAATTATGTTACTTAGTCAACTTAGAGTCCTTGGATCTTAGCAACAACAAACTGACAGGTTTAATCCCAAACAACCTAAGCAATCTCACAGAACTCGCTGACTTGTTCCTTGACAATAACCAACTTTCCGGCCACATTCCTCGAGAATTAGGTTATTTGGTCAACTTAGAGTTCTTGTTTCTTAGAAATAATTCACTAACAGGTCTCATCCCAAATAACCTTGGCAATCTGACAAAACTCAAAAAATTGTACTTTGGCCAGAACCAACTTTAGGGGTCAATTCCATGACAAATAGGTTCATTGTTGAACTTAGAGTACGTAGAGCTTAGCAACAACACACTAACAGATTTAATCACAAACAGCCTAGACTATCCTGTAGAACTATCTTTCTTAGAAATTTCACAAGATGGCCCCATCCTGCTGCTCCTCTCCTCTCACTCGGGGACCTAACCCCTACGCAAGCTCCTTCTGCCGGACCCATCTCCTCTGCCTCCACGATGCTGCTGCAAAAGTCCTCCTCACGGCGGCCGACTCCTCCGCGCTCGTCCTCACCGCCACTCAGGGTGGACACGGTACGGGCCGGTCCGGTCCCGGTCCGAGCCGCCGTTTGGACCGGACGCCGGCGGTCCAGGCCGGACCGGACCGAGCTACGCAGCGGTCCTGATTACAGGGACCGGACCGGCCGGCATGAAGCTCGGTGCGGACCGGCGGTCCTGGCGGTCCTGGCGACGTCCAGTCACTGCCATGTGGGCCCAGGACATCGGAGTGGTGGTCGGAGTAGCAGCACGGTGGCCGGAGCCGGAGAAGAAGCACATGATGCACGGCGGCGCGAGAGAAAGGCACGGGAGAGAGAGGAAGCAGCATGGCGCGAAACAGAGGCGTGGTGGCGCGAGGGGACGACGGCGAGAGGTAGAGGCGCGGCGGCGCGAGGTTGTGCCGGGGAGACGAAGTCGAGGAAGATGGCGGCGCAGGGGAGGAAGAGGGCGGCGCGTGCGAGGAAGAGGAAGCAGTGGCAGTTCGCTAGGTCACGCACGCCCCTCTTATTAGCTTTATTGGGCTGGGCTCCTCTTATTAGCTTTATTGGGCTGGGCCTTCGGTCCTCCGAGCCGGACCGAGCTTTAACCGGACCAGACCGACCGAATTTCGGTCTCGTTTTCACAGACCGGATCGGCCATATTATCTAGCAAGCCAGGCCCGTATGGTCCGATCCATAACGGGCCGTGGTCCGGGCCAGAAGCCCGTTCGTCCCGTCCACCCTGAACCGCCGCCACGGCCCACGCCCTCGTCGCCTGGTAACTCGACGCCAGCGTGCTCACCACCGACTAGGCCGTCATCTTCGACTACTGCCTGTGTGACCCCTTTCGCCTGCGCCACCGACGTCATTGCCATTGCCGCGCTCTCCTGCGAAGACGCGCCGCTGGGTCGTCCCCAAGCTGGCTCCTGTTGTTTGCACCCTAAACTGGAGTCCCAACAGAGTAAAGTGAGGAAAGCTACGGAGAGCAGCATGTGTGAATTAGC
Source organism: Aegilops longissima (assembly GCA_021605205.1). NCBI lineage: Eukaryota > Viridiplantae > Streptophyta > Magnoliopsida > Poales > Poaceae > Aegilops > Aegilops longissima. The sequence goes on from JAHIAM010007215.1 coordinate 14,727, forward strand.
GAGGAGGAGATTCCCAAGGTATGAATTATTATATTGCGCACGGAGTAGATTTCAGAAACAAGTAGGCACTCAATTTTGTAGTGCCTTTTTCTGTCTGACATACTCCCTGAACAGCGATTACCCCCTGACGCTGCCGGTTTACGTCGACCGGAAAAAGCCAGCCGAGTCCGGTGCGACCATATATATTCCGGTGAGTTTTGGTACTGTGACTTTGCAGTCTGTTGCGTGCACGCAAAAGGGAAATGGAGCTCCCGTGGTATGACTAATTGTTGACATTGGCAGGCGTGGGTATTCGACTGAGAGCCAAAAAGGCCTACTGTTGGTAGAGAAACTTGATTACCTGCAGTCGAGGCGGCGAGTTCACATCTTCAGGGTTGGACCCGTACTGCGCAGATCATGGCGTTCAGCGGCATCTCACCGCACCTTACTCCCCGCAGCAGAACGGGGTGGTAGAGAGGCGAAACCAGACGGCCGTGGGCATGGCTCGGAGCATGCTCAAGGCCATGAATGTGCCTGCTGAGTTCTGGGGGTGGCTGTCACTCACCACGGCTGTCTATCTTCGTGCTGAATCGATCGTACACCACAAGCGTTCAAGGCAAGACTCTGTTTGAGCCATGGTATGACCGCAACCGCAAGCCAGATGTGCATTTCTTGAGCGTTTTTGGTTGCAGGGCTCACGCAAACATCACGAGGCCCTCGTTGAAGAAACTGAAACTTGATGCCTGAAGCTCTCCGGCGGTGATGCTTGGGTACGAGCCGGGCGGCAAGGCGTACCGGCTGTACGATCCCGCCGCCAAGTGTGTGATTGTGTCCCGTGACGTGGTGTACGAGGAAGGACGTCCCTGAGACTGGGACTCCTGCAGCGACCACGGCGCGGAGACCACATTCACCAGGGTTTTGCACGGGAAGGAGAAGAGCACAAGGTGCTGCATCTGAACTCTGAAGAAGGCACTTTATGGACTGCATCAAGCACCATGGGCATGGAATCAAAAACTTGATGCTACATTGTTTGATCTCGGTTTCAGGAGCAGTCCATCCGAGAGATCTGTGTACCTGAGGGGCACCGGCAACAAGAGGCTGATTCTTGGTATGTACCTTGGTGATCTAATTGTCACCGGAGCAGATACAGGTGAAGCGACACTGTTTAAGGAGCAGATGATGAGCAAGTTTAAGATGAATGATCTGGGTGTGCTCAGCTACTACCTCGGCATAGAAGTTGATCAACACTACTAGGAAAAGGGCTATATATAGGATTGATACTAATGGCGCACCATGGAAGCAGTGCGCCACTATTATATACTAATGGCGCACCGTTTGGTGATGCGCCATTAGTGTGGAAGACACTAATGGCGCACCAGAAACAGGGTGCGCCACTAGTATTAATTTTTTTTCCATTTTTTCATACATACTAATGGCGCATCAGGTCAAAGTGCGCCATTACTAGTTCTAACTAGTAGTGTGCCATTACTGTAAATTTTTTTTATTCTTTTTTTTGCAAAACTACTAATGGCACATCGTTTCACAGTGCGCCATTACTAGTTTAAACTAGTAATGGCGCACTATTACACGGTGCGCCATTAGTATATATATATTTTTTTTATTTTTTTGCAAAACTACTAATGGCGCACCACCTGTAGGTGCGCCATTAGTAACCAGGGTTATTAATGGCGCATTTGCTGGTGGTGCACCATTAGTAACCTGGGACCCCAACAAGATATTTTGGACAGCCCCACACCTACCCACTCACTTTCCCCACTTCATTCCCTCCACCTCCTTCTCCAAGCTTTCGGCCATCTCCTCCTCCTCACCTCATTTCCACCATAGATTCATCAAAATTAAGTGGTAAAATTACCTTTTTTTGATAGGTAAGTAAGGGAAAAGCTATCTTCATGATGTAGATCTACTTTTTTTTCTCCCTAGCTCGCTCCAACAACGTGCACATGCACTTTTTGTGGCCTAGCTAGATCTATGTATGTTTGTGGTGTTGCATGTGTTTGTGGTGTTGCATATATGTTTGTGTTTGAAGGTACCGGTATTTGAAATGCGATAGTTGCCAATATTTTGCCGAAATGTTTTGATTCATTTCCGTTTCGGCGAGAATTTTGGCACTATGCATTCTTTTAGTCCTATTTTTAGGAAGGTCATGCCAAATTTTTCTTGGTTCTAAAATATCGTTTTGCTCTACCCCGCAGGCGACCATGGTCCGCACGATGACTGAAGGCATCGTGAATAGGTTTTTGAGCTCCGCGAAGGCCGAGATGCTTCAAAAGAACGAGACGGAGATAAGATGTCCGTGTCGAAGATGCAAGCTGAAGAGCTTTATTGCGGACCCAGATTCCGGGCAGGTGCGGGACCACCTGCTCTTGCGTGGTTTCATGGATGGCTATCGGTGGCAAGGTGATGAAGATGACTATGAAGTCGTCCATGGGGGCCGGGCAAGAAATGAGGAAGGGCAACAAGACAAGTACCACCGCGGCGAGGGCGGGCGAGAAGACGAAGAATCTCCAGGACATGATCACGACGGTGATGCTGTACACAGTCATCATGTAGAAGATGTCGTAAATGATGATGGGGAAGATCAAGACGAAGGGCATGATCATGAAGATGAAGATGCCGGAGCAGACGACGATGGAGGCTGGGTGCAGGACCCTCATATTCAAGAGCTGCTTCTCAAGCAGACGGATAACGCAAGAGCTGCCGCCCGAGAGAAAGCTAAGCTGGATCAACTGGAGGTAGACGCGGTTACTCCATTGTATGAAGGATGCATGCCCGAGGATACCCGCCTGAAAGTAACGCTCATGGCTCTGGAGATGAAGGTAAAACACAAAATGACCGACGCATGCTTCGACGAGAACATGTCATTCTGACACGAACGTCTTCCCAAGGGGAACAAGTGCCCGACCAATTTCGAGGAGGCGAAGAAAATCGTGTGTCCTCTGGATTTACCGCATGTGAAATACCGTGTGTGCATGAACAATTGTATCATTTATCGGGACGAGCACGCGGAGTCTACCATATGTCCGGTGTGCGGCGTCACTCGATATAAGAAGAGGAAGAAAGCTCCTCGAAAATCGGTGTGGTACTTTCCGATCACTCTCTAAATGCAGCGGTATTTCGCGGACCCTAAGGTAGCAAAGCTCCTGCGTTGGCACGCGGATAGGGAGGAGAAGAAGCGGGAAGATGACGGAAATGATCCGGAGATAAATAAAAAAGATAAGATGCTGAGTCACCCTAAGGATGCGAGCCGGTGGCAAGCGTTGAACTTGAATACCCAGAATTTGGGAAGGATCCAGGAACATCGTGCTGGGCGCGAGCACCGATGGAGTCAATCCGTTTGGCAGCCAGAGAAGCACACATAGCACCTGGCATGTGTTTGTGTGGATGTACAACCTTCCCCCCTGGTTGTGCATGAAGAGGAAGTACATTCACATGAGTATGCTAATTGAAGGGCCGAAACAACCAGGGAACGACATCAATATGTATCTGGGGCTGCTGAAGGAGGAGCTAGACACGCTGTGGAAAACGCCAGCCAATACGTGGGACGCCGCAGAGAAAGAATATTTCCCTATGAGAGCCGCACTGCTCACGACGGTGCACCACTATCTCGGTTACGGATATCTCGCGGGGCAGGTAGTCCACGGATTTTCTGGATGCGTAAGGTGCATGGATGACACAATATATCGCCAGCTTGAGATGTACTTCCCGCCCGCATTCTTCGACGTTATGGTGCATCTGCTGGTCCATATCGTGGAGGATATCATCCAACTCGGGCCGACGTTCCTGCACAGCATAATGTCATTCGAAAGGATGAATGGTGTCATCAAAGGATACGTTCGCAACATGTCACGTCCAGAGGGAAGTATAGCCAGGGGCTTTCTGACCGAAGAGTGCATCTCCTACTGCACGAATTATCTAGGCATCGAGAACCCCGTTGGTCTGCCCGTCAACAGGCACCTCGGCAGGCTCGCTGGATGGGGTCACCTTGAGGGTCGCCGCGAAATGCATGTCGACTTCGAGGGTCGACTCGCCGACTTTGAAAGAGCAAACCTAGTCGCGCTACAACACATAGACGTGGTCGATCCTTGGGTGGTAGAGCACAAAACCTTTATTGAGAAAACGTACAATGACCGAGGCCAACAGAGGATGGACGGAGATATACTCAAAGAGCACAACTCATGTTTCACGCGTTGGTTCAAGCAGAAGCTTCTGTCGTACCCTTTACATGAAGATTCTTCCGCGGAAGAACAACTCATATTCGCCTTGTCACAGGGCGCCGAGCACAACCTGATGACCTATGAGGCGTACGATATCAACGGCTACACATTCTACACCGAGGACAAGGACATGAAGAGCGATGGTTATCAGAACTCCGGGGTAACGATGGAATCCTACACCGGTAAGGACAAGGACAGATACTACGGAAGGATCGAGGAGATCTAGGAGCTGAGCTACGCTGGAGAGAAGGTGTCGATGTTCCGTGTCAGATGGGCCAAGAGCGTCCTAAAAGAAGACCGGTATTTCACCACCATGGTTATACCTGAAGCCAAATCCAAGACCGCGGGCGCAAACGTCACCGCGAAAAATGAGCAATGGGTACTGGCTTCCCAAGTGGACCAATGCTTCTTCATTACCGATCCGTCAAAGACCAGTCGTGTTGTCATGAGGAGAGGCAAAAGGAAGATCATCGGAATGGATGGAGTAGCCAATGAGCAAGACTTCGACAAGTACGGCGACCTGAAGATCGAACATGACGACGACGATGAAGTAGCAGCACACACCACAAGAAGAAGCAGGACCACCCTACCTAAAGGACGTCCGTTCCACATAAGAACTCCATTTGCGAAAAAGAAGGGCAAGAAGATTGTGAACAGATAGCTAGCTAAGATCGATTGTATTTAAATCATAGTCATCATTTCTCGATTGTATTTCATGGGCACTTTTTGATATCATGATTTTTTTAAAATTTCATGGGCACTTTTTGAATTCATGAGGACACTTGATCTCGATCCCCCTCCATCTCGATCTCGATTCCCCCTCCATCTCGATCTCGATCCCCGCACCCTCCCCCGCTCCACCGCCGCCGCCGATGATATTTTCAAGTAACCAATTTGAACATATTTTTTAAAAAAATTATTACTGTTTTTATAAAAAAATATTACTGTTATGATTTAAACAAGTTTGAACATATTTAAACACAAATAAATATAAAAAACAGCATTTAAAATGCATAAAAAAATATTTGGGAGCCTGGGAATCGAACCCAGGACCTCCTGGTATCTGTGCTGCGTGCTGACCAGTCAAGCTAGTGGGTGGCTTCTGTTGTAGATAGCGTTAGGTTGTAGATATGGTTAGTGGGCTAGATTAAAACAAAATTCTAATGGCGCACCGAGGGGAGGTGCGCCATTAGAATAGTCATACTTATGGCGCACGACTGGACGGTGCACCATTAGAACCCTCCCCCTAGCTATCCTCCCTCTCTCTCGCCAGATCCTCTTCGACCCTCTCTCCCTCGCCATCAGATCCACCCGCGCTGCCCGACCCATGCGCGCCGCCCGACCCTCACGGACTCCAGCCCCCGCCCGCGCCCCGACCCCACCCCGCCGCCCGACCCTCGCCGGACTCCTCCTCGCCGTCTGCGCCTTCTTCTACATCCTCCAGGCCTCCGCCGCCGCCGCCCGCCAAGGCACCAACCACCTCCTCGGACGGGGTGCTCTTCCTCGCGCTCTCCTCACCAACCACGACGCCGGCCACCTGCTCCGTCGTCTCCGGCAGAGGTTACTCCACCTAGCTGCAGCACTCGTGCGCTTGGCGGCTATGGTTTGCCTCCAGCCTCTCCCCTCCCCCATCAACGAGAGGAGCATCCGGTGCCCCCGCCCTCGAGTTCGTCGACGGCTCCGTCCTCCAGCCGCAGCCGCCGAAGGTACAGAGCTCCCGATTCCATCTTCCCCCTCGCCCCCATTTTTTCCTCGATCCAACCCATCTTTCAGATGCAACTCTGTGATCTCCATCTTTCAGATGTTATAGTGTACAGGAGCAACTTTGCACCAATGCATGATTCTAGTTAAAGTGCCAAACATTCTTAAACAAATGATTTTTTTTTGCAATTTGACATGATTACTTTGATCTTCTAGATGCTTCAGTCTCATTGTAGATTGAATTTGTTCATGCCATACATCTATGTTGTGCTTCATAGGCAGCAACAATCGTTCTTATCGATATATGGCCCATTGATAAAACTGCATTCATATAGATTAGCCCGTTGGGTAGAGAGAGAAGAGTGGGTTTCAATTTGCTCTGGGCAGTGATGTGCACTGGAGTAGCCCTGTTGACATAGCTCATAGCAGTAGGTATTTCAAAATATATGGAGTAATGCATAAATTTGTACTCCAGCAAGTTTACTCCAGTACTCAGTTTAAAATTCAGTTTACTGTTAAATTTCAGTTTCATAGGCTAGTTTCCAACAAACAAAGCCTATGCTTATGAAGAATAAATCAGCTGAAATGAGATAATGATCCTTTTTACTTTGTTTGTTCAGATTGTTGGAAATTTTAAGCTCTCAATCACTGAAGGCCACTGTAGTTCTTTGAATTCAACCATTTAGGTGAGCTACAACTAGGAGGATTTTGGAGTAGTACTCTGAAACTGTTGCTGTTAGAACATGCTGTTACTTGCTGTCAGTTAACTGAATCAGTACAAAACTCTTCTATGGAGTTAACCGAAGATCAGCAAGCAAATCAAAATCTGCAACACATTTTCTTCAGTCCCTAACTGACAACACAATTTCTTCAGTCTAGTGATGCAGCAATTTCTTCAGTCTAGTGTAAATGTAACTGACTACTGGTCAAATACTCTAGTGTATTTAGTGTAAATCTAGTCTGAAACTAGTAGAGCTCTTGGTGATTTGCAAATTCAGTTTAAATAAAAATTTGGTACATGACTACTGATCATGTATGAAAGATGTTGCTACTGGATGAGCACAAGAACTACTCAATAGATAATTGATTTTGTAGAATAAGTCTTGTTGCCAGTATTGAACCAATAGATAATCTTAATTGAAATTTGACCATGTCTTGTTGCCAGCCCTAATGAAAAAAGCAACTGAATTTCCAACAACCTGCTAGGTAGAACAATCCATTTCCAACAACCTGCTAGGTAGAAAAATCCATTACTACATGATTGCAACTGAATTGTCAACTCTATGTACTATGTATGCTGTGGCATGTGGTGTGGTCCGAGTGATCAGGTTTCAAGTGATTTTGAATTTTTATGATTTTTATGCACATATATATGTGTATGATGATCCTCCTTTCCATGAGTAGTATAACTAGGATATATACCAAAAAGATTGTTATATTCCTCCTGGTACAATAAATAATAAACTAAAATAGTTCCTGGTACAAAAAGAGTAAACTATACATAGTTAATTTCTTCATCTTTGAATTGTTTCAGAAATTGGTATGACCAAAGATTCTATTGTATATAAATGGGCTGCTCTAGAACTGTTCTTCATCTTTACAGTGCTCTTGTATAGAAATATGCTGAATTTTCTGCTCTGATTGTTGCTCAAAGAAATTTAGCAAAAAAATGGGGTCCTGGGAGACGCCGCTGCTGCTTGAGGCCCTTGAGAGGCCCTTCGTGTCGTGATGATTTTGCAGGTACCCCGAGAGGCCCTTGAGTTTGCCGGAATGTCGATTAACTTCCGTTCCGGCAAATTCGGGTACTCCATATGTCCTATTTTCAGCAAAGGTCATGCTGAAATTTTCCGTGAATTTTAGCATGACTTTGCTAAAAATCAGACATATGAGGTACTTGCTACTAATGCATGGGCCGGGGTATCTTAGTACTTAATTAAGTAGGATCAACTGCCCCTTTATTCTTGCTGTATTAAACCATAGGTGGCAATAGAGCCAAGTGATTAGTGCCAAGTGATTAGGCCCAACCTAGGGTGCCTCGGCATCGATAAACCCTAAATGATGAAAACTTAACTTGGCTGCCCCGGATGCCTCGGTGTCGATGAGAACCTAAATGATGTACGCTTAGGCTTTTAGGGTGCCTCGGCATCGACAAACCCTAAATGATGAAAGCTTAGGCTTTTAGGGTGCCTCGGTGTCGACAAACCCTAAATGATGAGACCATGATCTTGTTCCTTGACAATAACCAACTTTTTGACCAAACTTTTTCCTATTTAGAGCGAAACATGTCCCACAACGATGAGGCCGGTGGTTCGGGCGGCAAGCAATTCTGGGAGCTGTCCCAGGAGATGGAGGAACAACCTCACCGCTATGAAGACGCCGCGGAAGACACCGATCCTGATTACACAACCCCTAGTGGCGTCGGGGATGACACCACTGATGGTGCCGCCGAGGATGCCACCACTGATGATGGCGGCGCGCACACAGATGGCAGCCAATCGAAGAAGCAAAGGAAGGACCGGCGCCCGAATGCGCTCCGCACCGTCAAAGAGGAATTCACTCAAGTGGACTCCGACGGGAATCCAACGGAGCCCAAACATATAGTCAAGGGGTACTCGGTTCAGCTCGGGTGCATTCTCCGGAGCACCGTCTCGATCAACACCGAGAACCTTAGGCATAAGGACCGAGGGAATTTGCGCAACCTTCTCTTCACGAAGCTGCATGAACGATACAAGTTCCCCGCCGAATTTGAAAACACACGCCTCTCAGGGAATAAAGTGAACAGTGCCGCCCTCACGAAGATGAGCACGACCCTGTCTACTTGGAGAAGCGCGGTGAAGAGAATGATTGATAAAGGTGATAGTTATGAGAAGATCAAGGAGAAATATCCTTTGATGAGCGAAGATGAGTACAAGGAGTTCAAGATCAAGTGCTCGAGCAGTGCAACCTCCGAATCAAGTCAGTGGGGGAAAGAAATGCGGGAGTTGAACTTAGGGGAACACAAACTCGGTCCCGGCGGTTACAGAGTGGCGGAGCCTATATGGGACAAGGAGGACGCGGAGCGTGCCGAGCAAAGCCTACCGCCCCGCTTCGAGAAATACAGCGGTGACAAGCAGACCAGGAACTATGTCAGGGCCCGGTACAAGGAGGACCCGGTAACAAAGGAGCTTACCACGGATCCGAAGACCAGGGCGCTTGAGCTTCTTCTGGTAAGGAATACACCCCCGCGTAATTAGCTCCATATGGTTGCACTCTAATTAATCCCCAATATTTCTAAATGGTTCACGTTCCTTTCGCAGGACACTGAAAGCAGTAGCGCGGGGTCGTCTAAGAGCTCCCCTTTCGACACCCCTTTAAATAGGGCGTTGAACGTAATGAAAAACAAGGATAAGCTCACTAAGCCGACGTCAGCTGGTCGTGTGGCCGGCAAAGGCTTGTCCACAAAATGGGGGTCATACTATACCGCTGGTGTGCGGAAGGAGAAAAAGACCAGCTCAAAAAGCCAGACGCGTGAGGTTGAAGAACTCAAGGCACAAGTGGCGCGGATTCCGGAGCTTGTCCAAGAGCAAGTGCAACAACAACTTGGAACGACGCTCAACGCCATGGTGCCTACGTTGATTCATGGGCTGACGACGTGGACTGCGGGCGGCCAACAGGGGCCTCCCCCGGTTCCCAGCTTCACGGCCAGCAACTCGCACAACTCGCAGGCGGCGCCATTGGTGTCTCCGGCGGCGCCATTGTTGTCTCCGGCGGCGGCGCCATTGGTGTCTCCGGCGGCGGCGCCATTGGTGTCTCCGGCAGAGGCGGTATTCGTGTCTCCGGCGCCGGCACGGGCATTGGAGCTTAATGCACCCGGGTGTACGCCGGCCGGCACCTCGCCAGCAAGCGCCCCCTCCGTCAGTTGCACGCCCGCCGTTGGCGGTGCCTCGATATTAGCCGAGCTTGACGGCATCACAGTAACTAAGCCTCTCGGCCGATGACTTCATCTCCTTGCCTTTGACTGGGCATCCCTGACGCCCTGTACATGTTTTCGCAGGGCACCGCCGACGTTCCTTGCACTCTTCGCGCCGTGGGCGCCGAGTTGGTCGATGTCGCCAAGGGCAGAATCGTTCAACCGGCAACCCCATGTTCGAGGTAATCCGATGCCACCCACAATGTATAGGGTTGAAGTGGTTCGGGTGCTGCCAGGCTGCGACGAGCTGTTACCTCCGGTTCGACCCGCTGGGGCCGACGAAGAAGATGAGATGACCCTCAGCGCCTGCGTAAGCTGGCCCCTGCTTTGGCCGAAGAGCCAGATTCGTTCGGGGGCGGGGGACACTACCCCACAGACAAGACCGCCAGTCGTGCCGGCGCCAAGCCATGGCAAGAACGCCGCAACGATACCGGACCTTCCGGACATCCCTATGTCGGACATCCCTATGGCACAGGATCCGGACAGCCCTATGGCACAGGATCCGGACGGCGACGACAACGACGACGGTACATTTACCAAAGTTGATAAGTACTTTGCCGAACATGGGTACGCTGACGAGTTCTGCGGGCCTCTTTATCAAGAACCCAACCAAGACGACCGCGATCTAGCTGGTACAGCGGAGAGATGCAATTGCAACAGGCGTCGTTTGGCGTTCAGTTCTCAGGACACGCCTCCAGCTCCCGCCTTCATCGAGCCTCAGATAGCTGAGGTGCGAAATATTATCAGCCCCAACACGCTCAAGAAGGCGGTCTGTGAGCATAACTCGGTCCCATTACAGGAGATCAAGAAGAAGGGACGGAAACGAAAGACTAACAAGGGCGCCGGTGCGAGCCAGCCGGCACCGAGTTCGATCCGTGCTCAGGACGGGCCACCTTCACCTAAGGATATCTCGAGGAGGGTGCATGTGGCGGGTAGGGCGATGCTACCGCCAAATATGCTCAATGCTGCAACCGGTGCTATGCGGAGTCTGCACGACAGTGTTCTTTCTTTGGAGAAGCGGCGTCTTAGAGAGAAGGATGTGGCATACCCGGTTTTCGTGGCCAAGGTGCCAGAGGGCAAGGGCTTTGTGGATGGCGACATCGGGGGTACGATCGTCCTGCGGTTTGATGACATATTTGCTATGTTTAACCTTCATCCGCTGCACTACACCTTCGTTCGGCTGTTTTCGCTCAGTATGGAGATGCGGATCATTAGAGACAAGACCCCGGACATCGTGACAGTCGACTCCTTCTACATGCGTGCCAAGCACTTGAGCAGCGCTGGGGACCGCCAAGTTGCGAGTTCACACCTCGAAGGCGTCATTCTGGCAAACGCAGATAAGGATAACTTCCTTGTGCCTTACTTTCCCGAGTAAGTCATCCCTTAACCGCCCCGTAACATATGATTTCTTAGATTTCGATCGTTCTTTTTTTTCTAACATTCCGTGTTCTGTGCAGTGACACACATTGCACACTCATCCTCTTAAGCCCGAAATATTCCATCGCCACGTATTTAGACCCGAACCGTAACTCCAAGATATACTACACAAATGTCAAGAAAGTTCTTGATGATGTTCTCCCCGGCTACGCCAAATCTGGATGCACCTTCACCAGGGCAGTTCGTAAGTACGGCAAGCACATGTTCTCACACAATACGAAGTTCTGCTGCGTCAAGCAGCCGCCTGGCGGTCAGAAGGATGCCTACTATGCCCTCCATCACATGCGGGCGATCGTAAGGGACCATCATCACCTTCTGCTACCAGATAATCACAAAGATTGGGCCGCGAGCTTGACGGCAATCCAGGACGCGGACCTCAGACAAGAATTCTTTCGCATCCAGTCGGAGTTTGCGGACATCATCCATCAAGATGTCCTTCATACCTCGGGGCAGTTCTTCCTCAGATATCAACCGTCCAACAGTGAGATAGAGGAAACGCTACAAATGCAGGGTGACAACGCTCGCGATTTCATGACCATCACGACAGACGGCGGCTTCACCCACGCTCCTGTCCAATGAGTCGAGTCGAAAGTAGTGATGTGTAGTTCTGAAACATTGATTGGCTCATGTTGTAATTAAACTTTAATGAATTAGTATGTCTCTTTGGTTTGGACAGTTGTTCAACTTAGATGTAATCGATGCTATTTATTAGTAGGACCATGAATCGTGCTATTAATGTCTTGCTTTTCTCTTCTGATCCTTTTGTTGCATACTTACATATTGTTTATGTATTGTCTGTTGTTTGTCTTGTGCATAGAGATGCCTTCGTATGTCGTGTACAAGGGTAAGGTTCCCGGAGTCTACGATGACTGGGAGGAGTGTCGGAGACAGGTTCACCGTTTTAGCGGTAACAATTACAAAGGGTACACCACTAGGGCGGAGGCCGAATGTAGATACGCCCGCTATCTAGCGGGAAAGAGGAGGGAGCATTGGAGGAACCGGATGAGGACCAGTTTGATCGCGATGATGCTCATCGTGATGACCACAACTCTCTTCTATGTGATGGTAGTTTACATGATCGATATCGACTTGTAATGTGAAGGCAAACTCGATACTCGCGGTCTTGAGACTTGTAATGTTTTATCTTTGTTCGGTCTTTTGAATTCGGAGACTAATATGATGAATTGTATTCGGAGACTAATCTTCTATTGTATTTGATGAATCTGATGTTGCTGTGTGCTGCTGTCTATATTCTGTCCCATAATATATTTTGTAACCTGTGCAAAAATCAGAAAAAGAAAAAAAATAAAAACATAATATTCATACTAATGGCGCACCACACAAGACACTAATGGCGCACTGTGATCATAACACTAATGGCGCATTAGCTGCTGGTGCGCCATTAGAATGCCAAAGCACATGGGTACATATGGCCCCCTGGGAGGCACTCTAATGGCGCACTGCGGGCTACACTAATGGCGCACTACGTGGTGCGCCATTAGAACACCAGATACTAATGGCGCACCAGTGGTGCGCCATTAAAATTTAATTCTAATGGCGTGATACCAGTGGCGCACCAGCAGTGCGCCATTAGAAGGCAAATCCGGTACACCACTAGCATGTCTTTTCCTAGTAGTGGGGCGTCACCCTGTCTCAAGGAGCATACGCCAGCAAGCTGTTGGACAAGGCGGGCATGGGAGACTGCAACCCTGTACACATTCCCATGGTGTCGTGCCTGAAGCTGAGCAAGAAGAGCTTGAGTTCACCTACAGATGCCACGTTTTACAGAAGTGTGGTTGGGAGTCTCCGCTATCTGGTACACACACGGCCTTACATAACCTTTGTTGTTGGATATGTCAGCCGATTCATGGAGGCGCCCATGACAGAACACCTTGCTGCTGTCAAGCATCTTCTTCGCTACATAGCTGGCACTAAAGATACGCGGAATGTCCCATTAACAAATCACTCATGACAATATATAGTTTCCAAAGCACTCATGACATGGTGTACATCCATAGTTTAAATAGCCGGCTATAGCCTGCTATATAGCCTTTTCAGCAGGGTGCCGCTAAATGGTCGCCTTCACAAATAGCCCGCTATAGCCCCGATATAGTTGGTTTAGAGGCATTGCCGCTATTTTCTCATAGCCCGCTATTTAAAACATTGTGTACATCAGCTTAAATTTTAATTTACCTTATGTTCATGCAATTAAATTTAAGTTGTGTGGTCCGTAATAAAACTGTTGTTTGTTCCGGGCTGTACACCAATCAAGATTTGTAAACCTTGCGTGGTGTGGCGTGTGTGTGATTGATGAGCCATGTACAAACTGAGCTTGATTTGTGTGTGTTTTATGAAACAAGAAATACTATACTGTCATGAGTGCTTTGTTAAATTTATTTACGATGCTGAAGAAGAAATACATCGGAAACCAGCACATTCAGCTTGGCTACAAACAAAACGAGCTAGTTTCCACCTCCATGTCGACAGAGTACATGGCAAAGAAGAGAAATAGGCGTGGGCATGGAAGTCTACAGAAGCGTACGTGCTTGATGTAGGGTATGCATGAGAGTTACGTACGGTCAAATAGTCATGCGTGTTGGAGCAAGACATGTGCATACCGATCTGCGGTTGGCTGTGTTGCATGTTTCCCACGGCAATGTGAGCTAGCTGTAGATTCCAGTATCCCACTTGGTTGGCGACAACATACGTAGATTCCAAACATCCGATAGATACGAATAGGACCAGCGACGGACGCCTGGCCGGGCAAATTTTCAATTCTCCGGGCTGTGCGAAAATCGCTCTTCTAATCTACAAAAGTTGTTCAAATGCATGGCTGCTTGCCGACTGTCCATATGACCCAGATAGCTGCTGCTGAAAAAGGAGAATACTTCATGTAACCCAGATACATGAAACTTAATCTTCTCCTTTTGTTCCACCTTTATCTGACTGCGCACCAAAATAACTAGGTGTACGCATGGTGAGTGAAGAAATATCCTGTAATGATGGTGTTAAGCTCATTTGTGATGATATGCTTGATCTCCCATGTTGCCATGATAGAAATGTTTTGGTTTCCTCTAGTTTTTCTATGACTAACCATGTAGAGGAAATCAAGAAAGATGAGGCATGCTTGATTGATGAAGAACCCTCTTCTTCAAAAGAATCATCATCAACCCCTTTTGTTCACATGTGCCTCATGGCAAGAGGTAATGACGAGGTATCATCTTCTCTTAGTGATAATGATGATAGTTGTAATGAGGAAGATGATGAAGTCTTGACTCAAAATCTCTATGAGATTGGGAAAACTCTTCGTAGAGCTAAAAATAACACTTATAAAAGGCTCCAAAATGTTCTTGCTTGCTTTAAAAAATGTAACGACTTATTTCTTTACGAGCAAGCAAAAAGTGAACAACTTGAACATGAACTTGCTATGGCTCATCAATGTCTTAGTGACTTGAGGTCTTTAAAAGAAGAGATTGAAGTTACTCATTGTAACCTTAAAGAGGATTTTGAGCATCTTGACCTTGACTACAAGAAGGTCAAAGGAGAGCTCACCAAACTCTCTAAGTCTCATGAGGAACTTCAAGCTACTCATGCGGAGTCTCTAGCTTCTACATGCTACTCTCATATTGATAATGATGCTTGTGCTACTAACTCTATCTTGTGTGAAGCATCGATATTAAAAGAAAATGTTGAGCTAAGGACTCAACTTGATTTGCTAACTAGCAATTGTGGGAAATTGGGAGAAAGTCATAAAAAGCTCTCAGGCACTCATGAGGATCTTCTAATCTCTCATGATGAGTTAAAGTTAGCTCATGAGGCTATGGTCACCAAGGTAAAATCATGTGAGTCTCATGTGAATATTAGCACATCTTCTACTCGAAATGCCTTATTGTCATGTGATAGTCCTTGCAATTCCTCTCTACATGATATTGGTACATCTTGTAATGAATTGCTCACCATGCCTTGTTGCTCTAACAATGAAGCTTCTACTTCCTCTAGTTCTTTTGTTAATACTAGCCTCGTAGAGGAAAATAAAGAGCTCAAGGCCCAAGTCACTAGTTTGAAGAAAGACTTGGAAAATTGTTGTGATAATATCTTGAGTGTGCAAAAGGACCCTCATGACAAAATAGGACTTGATTTCATCTCCAACAAGAAGAAGTCCAAGAACAAGAAGAAGGGACAAGATCAAGTCAAGAATTCGGCCAACATTACTTGCTTCAAGTGCAAGAATGTTGGACACCATGTGGGATCTTGTCCATTGAAGAAGAAGGCTTCAAATGTGAAGCATCAAGGGAAGTGGCCTCAAGTTCAATATCAAGATAATGAAAGGCCTCTTCCCATGCCTAACCAAGATAATGCTCTCCAAGTTGAAAAGGTAAAGAAGAAGAGAAAGGGAGCACATGTTGCTATATTTGCCGTAAGAAGGGACACATAGCTTCATCTTGTCCCAACAGTAACATATCTAAGCCTCCTATAGTCAATAATCATTATTCGCTAAGGAAGGATCTTGGTGGCAATGTGTTTGCCAAGTTTGTGGGTTCCCAAAGAAGTTTGAAAGTGGATAAGACTATTTGGGTTGCCAAGCCTATTGTTACTAACTTCTTAGGACCCAACTTGGTTGGGGACCATCAAGCTCAAACTTGATCAATAGGTGTGTGGAGGGCATTGGAGACTTGGCTACTTCATGAAGAAAACTATTTTCACCATATGTTATGGTTAATGCCAAGTCAAGTGGATTATCATCATATCTATCAATCCAATGCTCCTCTTTGCGGTAACTTGTACTTGCATTGATTACATTGAAAGTTACTATGTCCCTTGCATGTTTAGGTTTTGTACCTAGCATGTGCTTTTATAGTTGTGCTTCCTAGTATGCTTGATTTGTGTTATCTAGCATGTGTAGGTCACAATGCACTTCATATATTTGTGCGTGTGTGGTTTCAAGCCTTTATTGCTTCATTAGTTGAATCTTCCTTGGTTGGATCATCACATTATGGGGGAGTGCTATGTTTTACGGATATCACAAACCTTAAATGTGTATGTATGTGGGATACCACCTAGTATTGTTAGTGCAATATTATCTAGGTACTATGTGGTATGTAAAGCTCATTTGAAACTCAAATTCTCATCTATTAATTATCCTTAGTTGGGTTTCATTTGCTTCTTGTGGATAATAAATGGATCATCATATTATGGGGGAGTGATATGCTTTGTGCATATCACAATCCTTGTTAATATGAACAATTGAGGGATGCCACCTAGAATTTATATTTGAGATTATCTTATATCTCCGTGGCATGCAATGTCTTGTTTACGTATGTCATTCTTGTGCGGTTTTGCCCATGGTTATCTTTAAAATCATATTTGGAAAATCATTTGATTAAAGCTATTCCAATTATTGCTTTACATGATTATCTATCTAGTTGGAATGTTAATATTATGCTATCCAAGCATTGTGGTTATTTCTAAACTCTCATGTTATGCTTGTGTTAGTATAGATGATCATGTACTTATTTGGTTTCTACACTGAATGATAACCCGAAATACCATTTTGTTCGAACTCATCTTATTGCTCTATATGAGAGTTTGTTATCTCATTGTTTATAGTTTCTTATATCTACTTGAGTGAGATATTCCTATAGTATGTGTGCAATGCATATCTTATATGCTCATTTTTTTTCTTGGTTCATATGTTGAACTTTGTGTGCTATCATATGTTGATTTGTCACTTTGATTCATTTTGGACAACATGAATGACTAGTGATGTTATTGGAAGTATTAACGGTTATGTGGTCATTTGTCCAATTTGTATCTCCCTGGATTTTGGTAGGCTTGTGCATGCATATTTACTATGTGTAAATTCACATGCCTTGTTTGCCATATTTACTATATATACTTTTGGAATTCAGATGGTTGATTTTTCTTGCAGCTGGCCAAAGAAGTCCTAATTCGAACCTTGGTCCACACAAGCCTTCAAATTTGTAACTTGGTGAAAGGTCAGTATCTTCAAGTCGCAAGCAACTATACAAAAAAAGATTTCTTACACATAGAAGACGAGTGTGATCATTTTGAGATGCATGCACCCGTTGGTTAGCACTTGAACAACATGCATCACAGGAAAGCCAAAAATAGAGATCAGAGGACAAACAAAGTTAAGGTGGGTTATCCTTCCGGTGACCGGCGAGTGAGAAATTAGGCTCTTCATATATGTGTATGCTGCATTACTGAGTACTACAACTTACGTACGTACACGCCACCTCACCAAAAACAAAAACAAAAGGTGGCTGTGAATCAGGTAATTTCATTCCAAAAGTAGCTGATAGGAGGCGCTGATGATCTTGATCTTGGTGTACACGAGGCAAGTTGAAGGACATACACTCTTCAGAATTTCCACGCAAAGAGAAAGATACACTTTCTGAATTTCCAACCTTGAGCCAAGGGGTAAACTGCACATTCGTGTTCAGTCCCACTTCTTCTCCGTTGCTTTTTGGTTGTGACTATCCCATCACTGTGCTCTCATCGTGTACCCGCGGTAACCTTGACTTTGGCACCATCACTAAGATCGTCACTCTAACGAATGGCATAGTAAGTTGAAGGTTCATAGTGGCCACTGATGAGTGGCTGATAGTAGCCTAGCGACCGCTGATTTTATTGATCTCTCCAAGGTGTATGCTCAAGAAGTTGAAGGAAATGGTGCACAATTCTGAATTTCCAAAAAACGAGAAAGGTACTTTTTTTTGTTTCATAGGCAAAGGAGTAAATTATACAGAAGCCATCGGTGTCCACTTGTGGTCCCGTGGATGTGCATTGGCGTGTCTAGTTCTTCTCCTCGATCGGTCACTTTTTGGTGGCGTGGCGAGCATTACATGGACGTGCTCTCTCCGTGTGCCCGTAGTATCCTCATCTTCAGCAGCATCATTGAGACCGTTCATATCGCTTTAGATGTTCCTGAAGCGAACATACTTCAGAAGTTGAAGGACCATTACGTGGCGTAGTCATATGTACTGAAAGTTGAACGTTGACGTTGAATGCTTGGTCTGCCTTTGTTGTCTGTACTGAAAAGTTTGGATGTTCCCCAAGCAAATATACTTCGGAAGTAAATACAAAATCTGAGCCTCTAAATACCACTTGGCTGCACATCGTATGGTAGCGATTTAGATATTCCTTTGAGCAGAAGAGGCCCTTTAAATACTGTGCACACAAATTCCAGCAACTAGCATGAACCTTCCATCCATGAATGAGTGAACAGACCTCCAAATAGAAACTTTGCGTTGAATGAGTCTTGGAATGTCGGACACTTAGATGGTGTCCACACAAGCTCCAGTAGCAGGCTTATCCATCTGTAGCCTGTACTGTCCTATCTATAAAGACTCTAGCTAGCCACTCATCTCCTCATCACAAAAATAAGGAAGCATTATTGCACCCAAAAACCCAGCTGCTCCGAGCGAGCAATGGACCACGCCACAGGTGCCATGGGCAGCCTGCTCCTCAAGCTTGGCAAACTCCTCAAGGAAGAGTACGACCTGCAGAGAGGCATCAAGGAAGATATCCAGTATCTCGAGAGAGAGCTGGAGAGCATGCAAGCTGCCCTCCGCAAGGTCGGCGACGTGCCACGGGACCAGCTCGACGAGCAAGTCATGCTCTGGGCAAACGAGGTCAGAGATCTTTCATACAGAATGGAGGATATCATCGACAAGTTCCTGGTACGTGTCGAGGGCCCTGAGCCTGACGACAAGCAGCACAAGCTCAAACAACTCATCAAGAAGATGGGCGACTTGTTCACCAAGGGCAAGCCACGCCATGTCATCGCAAAAGAGATCAAAAGCATGAAGGCCCGCGTCCAGGGAGCTGCTGACCGGCGTGATAGGTACAGGGTCCACGAGGTGGTTGCTAATCCAGTTGGCGCAACCACGGTCGACCCTCGCCTGTTGGCTCTATACAAGGACAGGAAAGAGCTCGTTGGCATTGATGATTCAATGAATGAGCTGACCAAGAAGCTGAGTGTCGGGGATGGTGATGTGTCCAAACAACTCAAGATACTCTCTGTTTTTGGATTCGGAGGGCTTGGCAAGACAACTCTTGCCAAAGCAGTGTATAATAAGATACGATCGCAGTTCGACTGTGGTGCTTTTGTACCAGTCGGGCGGAACCCTAGTCTGAAGAATATTTTAAATGATGTCCTCCTTGAGATTGATGGGAAAAAGCATGACAACTTGGATGAAAGACAGCTCATCAACAAGCTCCAAGGATTACTCCGGGAGAAGAGGTATGTACGCACCTTATTATCCAGTTTCCTATACAGCAACTAGATGGGAAGTTTTAGATCAGCTTCCTACCTATAATTTTAAAACAATACTCCATCCAGTCTTAAAAAGGATGTTATTTTGGATATTCACTTTTTATCAGTTGGGATGTGTCATGTCATGTGACCACCTTAATTTCACATGCGTGTAGAAATGAGTTAATTTTGGTTATATGGGCTATACATATATATAGTTGGTTTTACCTAGAAGGAAAAGAAACACGGCCTCTGCATCCACTACAAGAAAAATAAATAAAGTCGAGTATGAAAAATACTCCCCATATAACCTCGGCTTCATTTAAGGCGATTGTTACACTCAGCTTACAGTACTCGGTTTCATTTGGATCGGCTTAGGCCATGTAAGCCGAGTGTCACTTCATGGCATAGTTTTAAATAGCCTTTCAGTAGGGTGCCGCTAAATTGTTCCATGTACAAATAGCCCGATATATCCTGCTATAGCCCGCTATAGCTCCCCTATAGCTGATTTTGAGGTCCGGAGCTATTTGGCAATAGCCCGCTATTTAAAACAATCACGGGCACTCTGATTATGTGTAACCGAGTATAAGACCATGGCTCTAGGCGAAGGAAAACAGGATGACGACCTAACGGAGGTGCCGCGTGGCACCTCGGTAAGCTGAGAGTCAACCTAAGTCGTGTATCCACGCTGACCCACGGGTGTATGCGTAAATCGGGAGTGTAGGATAAGCCGTGTGTAGCTGGGTGCACGGCTTAAGCATAAGCCGAGAGTCAACCTAAGCCGTGTATCCACGCTGGTCCATGGTATATGCGTAAACTTGGTGTTTCGGATAAGCCTTGTGTCCAGCGGGGTGATATTTGTATGCCGAGCCTCTTATGTAAGCCGAGTGCCCCCGCTCGGCGTACTTCCTCCCTACTGAAGCTCCTACGGCTGCCACGCGTCCAACATAAACTGAGTAAGGTCATGGATACACTCGGCTTATAGAAGTGCACACCCTCATTTATTAAATCATTTCGATTTTCATCACAAAAGGAGGGAAATAGAAGAGAAATGAACCACTCATGCATTACAAATTAGGTGAAGATGAGATCATCTCCAGTTCTCTACATTCAGGCCGTGGAATCTTATGTGAATCACAAGCTATAGTGAACATTATATATGGATCCAATGCATAGCTAGAACACGACAGCCTGAAAAAACGGACTTCTATTTGTGTCAAGACAACCTCATTATGATAATGCTATATGGACCAACATACAACACAAACGCCAATAAATTCATGGGCGTCTCTCTTATGTAGCTTACCTTTATCCACCTTTGATAAATGATGAAAAATTCTAGATTCTTAAACGAATTATTGCCTCTCGTTTTTACCTGTCATAGATATTTTAAATCCATAGGGCCTTTCGGATTTGCTGCACTGATTATTATGGCTCGTGTGTTATGAATGCGAACAGGTACATCATTGTTATTGATGATATATGGGAAACAAAAACATGGGAAATAGTTAGGTGCATTTTTGTGCATAATAATTTGGGGAGCAAGATAATCACAACTACCCGTATTCATGAAGTCGCTGCAAAAGCCGGTGAAGTATACAAGATAAAACCACTCTCTCATGCTTTATCTGAGGTGTTATTTCGTACTAGATTATTTTATGGAAGAAATGTATGCACTTCTGATCAGCCAGCAGAGGCATACAACAAGATTTTGCAAAAATGTGGTGGCGTACCTTTGGCTATAATCACAATAGCAAGTTTGCTTGTTGGTAAACCAGTGGAGGTTTGGTCTAAGGTATACAACTCAATTGGTTTTGGGCATGAAGATAATGAAGATGTCGATAACACGAGAAAGATAGTTTTATTTAGCTACTATGCTCTACCTTGTCATCTGAGGACATGTTTATTATATATGAGCCAATATCGAGAAGATTCATATATTCTAAAAGATAGTTTGATATCAAGGTGGGTTGGTGAAGGTTTTGTCCAAGAAGAACAAGGGGCGGGATTGTTTGAGATCGCTGAGAGATATTTCAACGAGCTGGTTAACAAAAGCATGTTGCAACCAGCAGAGATTCTGCACCATGGCATCATAAGTCATTGTTCTGTCCATGATATGGTCCTTGATATGGTACGTCTATTGGCTAAGGAAGAAAACTTTCTCACTATAGTGGATAGTCACGAGCAGCAAACATATCCAGTATACCGCAATGTTCGTAGGCTGGCCATTCGAAATAAAAACCGTCTGGTTGACACACACATGCCACAAGTAAGGACATTTAATTCCATGTGCTTCGATGAATGTCACCCATCGCTTTCATGCTTTCAGTTTTTACGTGTCCTATCTCTAGCAGGTGGCATTTCTTATATAGACACCACAAATCATCTGGAACATCTTGGAAAGTTGGTCCACTTGAGGTATCTTGGACTAGCGCAGATGAATATCCATGAGCTCCCAAAGGAAATAGGGGACCTAAAGTTCTTACACACACTAGACTTTTTTGAGGTTAGACTACAAGAATTGCCACAGAGTGTTGGTCAGCTAAGTCGCCTGAAGTGTCTGTGGCTTGAAGCCACCAACACAAGAGTCCCAGACTGGATCGGGAACCTGACATCTCTGGAAATGCTATGCGTGAACAGTGTTGAAGGCTCCTCGAACTTTGTGAATGAGATTGGCAAACTTGCAGAGCTGAGGAAACTCCGCATCGGTGGAAGTTTATGTCTGCCCAGTGCGGCCATGGCAAAAGCTTGGGCGGAGTCACTTGTGAAACTGCAGAAAATCCAAGTCATAGACATTGCTTGCATTGAGTCAGGTGGGTATGATGATGTTACCTGCTCCTGGGAAGGCTATGCCCTCTCTCGACAGCTCCGTGTTCTGCACTTGTCGTACAGACAACCAGGGCTGCTAGCAAGGATTAATCCGTTGCTTCTTCCAAGCCTCTCTAATTTAGAAGTACACGTGGAAGCTCCAGATCTTCAGATCTTTGGAATGTTTCCAGAGCTGGTTACTCTTAAGCTGAACACCCCAATCGGCCTCCACCATAATGCCATGGGAGCTGTAGGTGCTTTCCCCAAGCTAAGGGTTTTCACTACAACTGGAACGCCCGGCCGGTTTGTGAAGGGAGATATGCCATGCCTTGAACACCTCGAGTTCCGCATCAATTTTGTGCAGGAAAACAATCTTGAGTTTGACTTTGCTAGCTTGGTGAACCTCCCTTTGCTTCAGAAAGTTAAAGCCTATATAGTGCATGATCCTGCTATCGTCCCTCGTGCGGACCTCCACAAGGCAGTTGAAGTGGCAAGGCATGCGATTAACATCCTTCCCGACCCTCCCATACTTCAGTTCTTTGCGGTAAATATCTACTATCCATTAGTGTTGAGCAACACATGCATGTTTATATTTTTCGCAGGCCAGTTAATTTGCAATATCTCCTTTTGTATAGATGCCGATCAGTTCTGACTGAGCTAAGCTAGCTAGTTGTGCATGGATCTCCACCTACATCAAGGTACACTCCCTGCGTATTTTACTAGTATATATGTACTACATGTCTACACCCCGCAATTTTCCAAACCATACACGTATACGTTCAGTGACAGTTATTTCATATATGTAGGCTGGCATCCGGTGTTAATAAACTACCACGGAGAAAAGTAAAGGACAACAAGAGAAATTTCGGTTTGTTTGCTTTATTTGGAAAACAATAAAAAAATGTCTTTTGTAACAAAGGTAAAATAAAATAGCAAAAAAGAGTGTTTGTTTAGTTTATCGCCTTCTGCAGCAAAGAAAAAATCACAAAAAAAAAACTTCGCTTGTTGGTTTTGTTGTCTTTTGTAGCAAAGTAGAAATGAAAATCACATAAAAAATGTTTATTTGCTTTGTGGAATCGAGTAGCGTTTACTTTGAGAAAAAATTCCAAAAAACAAAGGATCTTCGCCTTTTCGTACCATTTATGTTGTGTGTGTATTTGAGTTTGTTTCTTGGGTTTTGGTTTTGGGGGTCAGATGTATGTATATACGTGTTTTTCAGTTGGAAGGGGGTGGGGTGGTGTAACTCTGCCTATGCTAATATGATGTTACACTTCATGTTGCATAGCCGGTCCCAAGCCCGGAAAAAGGAGGAGGGACCAAACATCTACTCATTAACCACATGTGGTGATGCCATTTTATGTTCTTATGGTTGATTGTATCATTTATTTGTAGTGTTTGTTCTTTATTTTCTTATAAATACTTTGTTCCAGTATAGAACATCTTAGTTCAGCATACCTAGTGGTTCAGGGTTGACTACTTCTGAATGTTCAAGGGCTTATTTGTAAACAAATCGCTCCTCAAGGAATAATGCCAAGAAGACGAGCACCTGGTTTTCTTTGTAGGCTCTCTCTGCCACACAAATCTTTGACTCCTTCTCGGAGAGAGCATCTCAGCCAAGTATTTTTTTTTGTATGTGCAGTAGTCTCAGCAGAAAAAGACTTCTATCGTGATCTGGAAAATTAACTTCATGATCATTTCTTAGTCTCGCTCTGAAAGGCTTTTACGAGGTTAGTTTCACGAGTAATTCTTCGTTTCTTCACAGAACCAGAGTATGCAGCTTTCGGAAAATGAATACATGGTTACTCTTTGGAAATAACTGAAGCACTACTTCTATGGAAGTGGAGTGGAGTGTAGATATTTCTTCCTTCTCTGGCCCAATGGTTTCTTTGAGTTTCATTTCCATTCAATGTCATTTTTTTTCTGACGATGAGTTCTTCCATGTCCAGATGCGTATGAAATCTTCGTAAATAACAGCCTGTCCACAAAGCTATATGGAGACGCTGTTGCGCTGCTGGGTTAGCTCTTCCATGCCCAGACGCGTATGGAATTCTCAAAAGCTAGCCGTTGGGAGATGGTCTAGTGGAAGTGTGGAAGAGAGGACTGGCCAAGGTAGAAAATGTTGATGGGTTGTAAGCATAGATAACCTTTCAACAGAGTTGTAGTAACCAATGCAAACAATGTTTGAAAAGCGATTCAAAAGCACCCCTTCCTTTTTGATAATATTGAAAAGCAGATGCATCTACAATGATGCACATTTTTTTTTCGATCAGAGGGGCCACACGGCCCCCATTTTCATTACGAAAATGGAGTCACAGCATACAGATCAAGTTCCATAAAAACTTAACTTTTTCGATGCCTAACATATGCATCAGGAAAAAACTACTCCTACATCTTGAGGCACTTCAACTGCACCTACAGGATGCTACAACAAAAGACCGCTCCAAAGCACCGTCGCTACATTTTTGCCTAACATTTTTGCATGAGGGAAATAAACTCCTACAACCTGAGATAGGGTGCTATAGCACAAGAACAAGAGAGATCATCGCAAATGCTACATCTATCACCACTTGATCAACAGAGCCTCCGTACAGCAGGGCCCCAGCCGTAAGCACGCTTGAAGACGTCCCTCGCTATCTGGGCTAACCTCTTGGTCACTTCCTTAAGAGTTTTTTGCACTCCTTTTTTCTGTAGCACACCCCACGAATCCAACACAGAACATAAGGAGAAGATAATGTCAGTAGGATCTTTAGGTAAAGAACTTTGAAAGCAAGATTTATTTCTTGCTTTCCAGATCGACCACAATAAAGCAGCCGTACCAATAACTATAACCACTCTATCTTTCCCAGTATACTTACGAAGCCAATTCTGGCAAAAGTCAAATAATGACAGGGGTGCTTGGGGATTTCCCAAAGCACTCCCAACTATATTCCAAAGAAACCGAGCAAAAGAGCGAGTGAAAAACAAATGGTCAATACATTCATTGGCATCACAAAATTCACATTTGTTGGTGCCTTTCCAGCCTTTTTTACACAAGTTGTCCTTGGTCAGGATCCTCCCTTTGATAACTAACCAAATAAAAGCCTTAATTTTCAAAGGTACCTTCAGTTTCCACAGAAACTTAAAAGGGAACACTACTCTCCTAGCAATAGTATATTGATAAAGAGATTTAACAGAGAACTGACCAGAGCTGGTCAAACGCCATTTGACTTTGTCAGGTTCCTCACTCAGAACAACCTGACTGCACATATCTAAAAGTTTATTCCACATATCCAATGTCTCCCCATATAAACATCTCCTAAATCTAATGCAGTTAAAATCTTGTTCAAATGCTTTAGCAACCGTAATGTTTTGATGGAAAGTAAGTTTGTACAAGCGAGGAAAAAGTTGATAGAGAGGCATGTTGTGGATCCAAGCATCTTCAGAACTGAGAGGAAAAAGTTGATGCACATTGTTGTACTAACTTACCATGATGCAGAATTCAAGTGCCTTTTGCGATGTGAAGGACAGTTAAGACTGAATATTATCACACTTGCCTGCAGAACAGCTGTAGTTGCACAGTATTATGCTACTTACCAAGAGGTTAGGTATCGAATCGTAAGCATGTTCCATCTTGTTGCTTACCTTCCCCGGTTCATACCCAAGGACAAGGCTTTAGTTATCAATTACAGCGTCAGAATCTTTGTGCAGCATATATCAGGTGCCATCAGAACCATGCCTTGCAATCCTTTCATCCAATCAACATATCTGCATTGGATAAACAAAATTAGCTTGCAACTTTGCTGAAAAAAGGGAACATGTATTCGAAAGTAATGCAGATGTTAGAGGAAATTACCCGGTGGTCAGAAAGTTTGAGGTGGCAAGTTTCAGTTTCTCATAGTAACTCAACAGCCTGCACACTCACTGAAGAGTGTTTTCGTTGAAGAGATTCGGATGCACTCGCCGATGCGCGCGGGGCCTCCACATCCCTCCTCTCCTGCCGCCGCCGGTACTCTGTACGTCGAGAAGAAATCGCAGTTGCTGAAGCCCCACGTGAGATGGGGGGCGGAGAAGAGCGAGGATCCGTGAAGGTAGAAGAATGGCGGAGGCTTGTCACCAGCGGCGTGGATCTCTTTCCCTTTTTCCCCTTTCTTCAGGAGAGGGAGAGAGAAGCCGAGCGAGAGTGGTGTGTGTGTATGTTTTTGCGGACATAAGTAACGTGTATGTGAGAAAGGTTCTGTGATGGAGTACGTTATATGTTCTGCAGCGTGATGAAATCTGCAGATTTGGGTTCATTCCTACAGCAAACCGCTGACAATAGCCGCTTCTGATTTCGCTTGATATCGCAAAGGTGCATACTCAAAAGTTGAAGGCAAAGAAGAAACACTTCTGAATGTCCAAAACAAGAGAAGGATAGTTTTCCGAATCTCCAACCTTGAGCTTGAGGCAAAGGACTGAAACGAGTAAATTATAGTACAACAGCCATCGGTGCCCACTTGTGGTACTTCGGAAATGCAGGCAATTTCCTAAACAAATTTAATTTTGCATGTGACTGATGCCAATGTATTTTTTTATTTGGAATTGCATGCAAAGTACTCCTTTCAGTCCTTTGCCACAAGCAACTAGCTTGAACTTTCCATGAATGAATATACTTCAAAAAGCACATACAAGTCTTCTGGTGAATTTACGCACAAATTCAGATCCCGTAAAGTCCAAGTTTTCTGCACGTAACATGATAAAGACCGGGAGACATTGAGATTTTGATGCGCAAATAGAAACTTCCTTTGAACAAGTCTTGAAATGTCCACGCAGATTCCAGTAGCCGTCTTGTCCATCATAGTCTGTACTAACTACATTATAAAGAGTCAAGGTAGCCCGTAGCCCCCTCATCACAAAGGAAAGGAAACATTATAATTACACCCAATTATCAACCCACAGCCCAGCTGATGAGAGTGAGCTAACGTATTTTATTGACCTAAACCGCAGATGGTTCATTTCGTATCGCCGTGTCTTGTTTGTTTCATAATGGTTTATCTATTACAACCTTTGTTTTATTCGATGGTTTATATTTCACATGCATATTGCTCAAAATTAAAAAAAAAATCGAACGGTGCTCAACACAAATTTTAGCGTGTCTCGTGTTCGTCTGTTAAGTAGCACATTGATGAGGGCAAGTGAATCGATGGAATCTATAGAAAACAGGACAATGGAACTAATAACCGTTAAATCTCGAACCATAGACCTGTAAACGGCTTAACGGCTCCACATGGTAATGCTTGCCAATAAAGAAACCTCTCGAGATAGGCGGCACATCAACTAATTAGAAGATCTTTGCCCTGTCCCGAAAGAAAAGTATATAGCAGGACAATCGGTAGACCCGTGGGATTCCATATCATACATGTCGCAACAACCTTGTCCAGCTCAAACAGCGCCGAGCGGTGAAAAGTAGTGGTTACTAGAAAGTTTGACGGAGTCCAGGAGTCCAAGTGGAGGTCAAGCTAATAATGAAGAAAAGACTTGAGAATTTGAGATGAGATGTGTTAAAAGGGAGAGAGGGATATTGGTGGAATAGTTTGTTGTATTGCTTGAGCCTTGTGGGCATATATATAGGAGTACAATGATCTACTTAGAGTACAAGACAAGACAGAACCATTCCCGTGCCTCTCTGGTATCTTTTCTCTCTCGGCTTCTCTGCTCCCTGCGTCCCAAAGCCACATGTGCTTACGCGAATCGGACGGCCACCAAAACTCAGGTGCGATTTTGTAAGCCCTTTTATTTTTCATATGTGGATGCTCAGGTCTAGAAAATCTTTCTCTTTCTCTCTTTTTCCTACGATTCTAGCAGGAATATATTTGCCATGTACATGCCGATGTCTCATTTATTAAGATGTGATTACTGATAGTGATAGGTGCAAACAAATGTGCTTACTCATAAAATTGTGGTTCAAGTATACCTCTGTTCTAAAATATAAGAAGTCTTGGTAGGCTAAACTAGCTTACCAAAACGTCTTGTATTTTGGAATGGAAGTAGTATTTGCTACCAAAAAAGAACTTTTATGGTAGGGGGGAATAAGTGGACTGCTAGGCTATGTAATTAAGAATGGTGAATCTTTGTGGGATGAACTAAAAACATGGCCGATGGTAAGGGATTGAGAAACATTTTTGTGTGTGTGTGTGTGTGTGTGTGTGTGTGTGTGTGTGTGTGTGTGTGGGGGCACATGATTAAAGGGGTACATAACAAAAATAAGGTGAAACTCACTAAGATGACCCCCACCCCCATAATTAATCAAACCTAGCGTTCAATCCTAGATTATCAAGGGGCAAACCACCTTCACTAACCATGAAAGCAATGCTCGGTTCATCATAACATACTATTTATTCTGCGAGTACGAGACCCCTGATCACCAAATAACTTTTCGGATACAAAGGAACTAATCAAGTAGAACCCATCACGTGCCGCCCGCAGTCCGTGCACACACATAAACGTTTATTGCAGCGACCATCACTAGCACCGTTGTACTTGCACCACCAAGAACAAGTTCGGGAGTCACCACAACGGACCTTGCTGGTATAGTCATGGCATGTGCTTTGAACCACGCCTGCAAACGAAAGAAAGTTGTTTTATTCTATTTAAATGTACAAAACTCTTATATGGAGAGAAGGTACCATTATTATCTTCTTATTACCACAAGACATGAGGAGCGCCAATATGAGGATGGATGCCACAACAACGACGAAAACCTTACGAGCCATGGCTATTTCTTAATCTGGTTGGCGGTCTATCATACGATGTGTACTGTATTTATATGGATGTTTTCTCACCTCCTTCCTCACATAGTCATTTATCTCTTCCTATTCTAGTCTCGTCGCAGAAATTTTCTGATCTAGCATTAATTTCTAAAGATTTGAAAAATAATGAGGTGAACTATTGATGTGTTATTTGATTCTCCTTGCAAAAAAAAAAACTGCCCTGACATTAATTTATAAATATTGGAAATAAATTTTCTGCTTTATAGTCAAGTAGTACATAATGTTCATTTATATATGGGGGAATTTACTAATCAAAATCAAATCATGGTAGTGGTGTGGATCATTTTGTTGCTCCTTCTTGCATGGAATGAGTAAACCTGTCATCGAGAAGGCACCGGGGCGATCGCAAGTATTAAAGTAAATATCACATGTTGGATTTAGTTGGGTCTGGCCAATTAGTGATGATAATAAATCCAAAATTCGCAAGTCAATTTGATTTGCTATGTGTTTATGCAAGGGAATCAATTCCAATAGTTAATTAGCAGAAAGTGGAATGTTGAGAAACATGTGTCCTTTTTCTAATACTGAATCACCCCGAGCATTGATGTGTGGTTTCTATTGCATGGTTGATGACTTCTGAATTATCATCTGGTGAGTAGCAAATATACGGTACTAAATACAACACAATTATCTGTTAAAAGAACAATATATGGTCAGAGTGAGTGGGAGATATTGTCTACCAATTTTTGACAAATCCATAGTTGCATTGCTTTAATGGAAGAGCGACATAGAGTACGATGGAGATATGTGCAAGCATATTGAGATAGGCATGATGAGGAAAATAACCGCCATGTTCTTTCACATATAATTATTTCCACCATTTTGATTGGGACGATTTACAAATGAAACAAGGAGCCACAGGTGCTTATGCGAATCGCCGGACGGCCACCAAAACTCTGGTACGATTTAGTAAGTCCTTTTGTTTTGGAATTTTCCATTCAACTGTCTACCGATTTTCATTTTAGTACAAGTCGAATTTTTTGTCCAACGATGATGTCAGACGTGTCTAGTTCACGATTTGCCTTTGCAGTAAAAAAATTGCCCTGCCCACCCCTGCCTGGACTTGGCAAATAAAATGTCCTGGACAAAAAGAAAGGGGCAAATACTAGCGAGTTTTAAAATAGAGACCCACTAACCTGGAGAAGAATCCACAACACATGCTTCTGTAGATCACATATCTGGCAAATTAAAACACCATGTTCACTAGAACTTAGACAAAAAATATGCCACCAAAAAAGTTACTCACATCGGGAGCCGTAATCGCCGCACACCTGGTCACCCTGAACCGCCCCAATACGTGTGATGTGGCACGGGAAATGGATTAACACTTGCTCCTCGAATTCGTCCTCACCCCTCCATGCTCCCGCGCCAATGACTCCGGAGAAGGCAACCCAGCTAGAAAACCTGGAGGCTCGCCGCATTGAGATAAATAACGACACGTACCTGCTCCTCGGGGATCAGCAGGTTGACACGTACGGTTGCCCATTGCCATGGGAATGACTTAACGTACAGACATTGTCTGAATGAAACCTACTAGTGTAAATTCAAGAAACGGATCTGCCGAATTGATCAGAAGCCGGCATCATGAAGAAGAACATGTCAGCACTACTGTAATGGTAGCCCTGCAAGATTATCCACTCAAACTCTTCGGTACAAATCGCAAATAACTAACAAAGCACTGATGATAGCATAACATTTCTTGTTCCATCAAAACACACAAATCAAGCTCAGTTTATATGGTTCATCAGTCACACACACTGGCACACACCACACCACACAAGGTTTACAAATCTTGATTGATGTACAGCCAGGCACAAACAACAATTTTATTACAAACCACCCGGCTTAAATGTAATTGCAGCAACATTAAGTAAATCAAAATTTAAGCTGACGTACACCATGTCATCAGTGCTTTGGTAACTATATACTGTCATGAGTGTTTTTCTTATGGAACATTATGAACTAAATCCAAATTAAAAGCTTAATTTGTGAATTAAAAGCTTAATTTGTGTTTGGCTGATGAAACATGAAATCATATAGTGTCATGGGTGCTTTGGTAATCGTATGGTACCCCAAGCTTACGATTGTTTTCAAGAGTTGGAGTGGTTATGTAAACTTGGATGTTGCCGTCTAGTACTGCACCGATATATTCGGCATGCTCCCTGTTATTTTGGACTGGAAGCTTCTATGAACCAATTTCTGTCTGCAGGCTGCTATACCATATACATACATAGAAGCGACATGCAAATATTCAGAGTTGAGAAAACTAAGCAAAAGCAGAGGAAGCGACATGCAAATATTCAGAGTTGAGAAAACTGAGCAAAAGCAGAGGAAGCGACATGCAAATATTCAGAGTTGAGAATACAGAGGAAAGCAAAGGAGTAGAGGAGGGAAAGGAGAGTTCAGAAAACAGAGCCAAAGCAGAGGTTGCGACATGCAAGTATTCAGAATTCGAAAGCAGAGCAAAGCAGGTTTGCAACAGCAGGTGCAACAAAAGGATAAGATCGTGATCACAGCAGAGCTGTGGTGCCACCAATAGAATTTACAAGTGAACAGTCATAAGGTTTGCAAGTCAATTCAACAGCATCATTGGAAGATGAAGTTTCATGTAATGTGGAAGCATCTGTATCCCTGTACGGCAGAATTACAGCAAAACAACAGGTAGCAACTCAAGAAGCCTTGAGATGTTTATTTATGCAATTGAAGAGGATTATTAATGCCAGGTGGAGAGCAGTGGTTACCCTTCGACCTGAGAATTTAGAATTTTATTAATTCATGATTCGAACTGTCTTCAACGGGAAGATGGCAAAGCTAGATAATGAACTTCTCTCGAAATAAGCTTTCGCCCCGCTTTATAGATAAAGCACAGTTTCGTATAACAGTCATGCAGATCTCAAAGAACAAACCGACGGTTGGGGCCACAGCACATCAGTGCCCAAGAAAACATAAAAGAAATATGAAAAAAAGGCCACCTAGTGGCAGTCGCGAAGCGACACTACGATGTTGAGAGCCGAGGCGCTGTAGCCAGAAGCGCATCCATCATGTGGCCGAGGCGGGTACGGTCACGCTGCCTCGAGAGCGGGTGCCGGTGCTGCATAAAAGCAAGGAATTTGAAAGAGTCGGATTCCTTTGCCGTGAAGACCTTCTCAATCACCATCTTATTACAAGTCGTCCAAAGTGTCCAAGCCATCGCCGTAAAAACTAGCCAAAAGAGGTGGCGATGTTGCCGGTATGGGTAGCCCTATATTGAAGAAAGTCTGCAAGATCCAGGGCCTCCCATTCGGGCCCCAGCGCCTCTTAGACGAACGTCGACATCACCCTTGCAGCTGTACAAGTGAACCGTCTCCGGTACCGTGCAAAGGGGGCCCAAGCCGTTCCCGGCCCGGGCCATGCCGCTTAAGAACCTCTGTCCCCGAGGGGTGTCGTGGGAACGATTCCGACAATAATAAGGAATAGGGTAAAGGAGCATGATCTATCGAGATGCATATGGGTGACACGATGGTTTTAGGGAGTTCGGGACTCTCGTCGTGGAGATAACAGCCCTATGTATCATGCTCCGAAGAGGCTTTGTTTTATCTGAGTATGTATCCGGAGATTACAATGTGTGTGTGAGAGAGAGGAACGAATCCCCATGCCTGAGCTAAGTCCTGTGACTAACGGCGAGAAAGCCAAAGGAGAAGAATGAGAGCCTCCTGAACTATGTGGTGGGGGGTGGCTTATATAGAGTGCGCCACCCCCTCACCTTCTATATTACAAATTAGAGAATCAATTCCATAATATCAGCCCACTATGAAACCTCCACTATGAAGATGACGTTTCAACTGCCTTGCTGACTGTTTGGTCTTTGCATATGCGAGTGAGTCATACGGCCGAGTGGATGGTATGTTGATGTGTCCGAGTGGATAGTACATTTGTATGAGATTTATCTCGACCCACATGATGTGTGGACCCCATGCTTTATGATATTCGACCCTTCGTGGGCCTACCCGTTATGTGTATCTCTTGTCACGTAAGTACTCCCTCCGTTCCAAAATAGATGACTCAACTTTGTACTGACTTTAGTATAAAGTTGGATCATCTATTTTGGAACGGAGAGAGTATATACTATCCGATCATTAGCAGGTTCTCCGAATGTACCAACTTTTTATGTTTTCAACTCAGCATCTGATTAATAATGGTAACGGATGTGCAGAAAGTACCGATTAATCTGCAACCGCAAGGACTATACCAGCCTTTGTTTTTGGAAACACATCACGAGAGAACCTTGCTTGGAAGTGTTATCCCAAACAGTGCTTCGGCAATCTGTTCTGGAAGGCCATCCCTGAAAGCATAATGGCGTGCCATAATCCCAGCGAGTCAAGTAAATTCCCTAAAGATGAGATTGGCAACATCTGACAACATTTGCCACACGTGCTGCAGAATCCAAATACTCCCTCTGTCCGAAAATACTTGTCATCAAAATGGACAAAAAGGGATGTATCTAGAACTAAAATACATCTAGATACATCCCCTTTTATTCATTTTGATGACAAGTATTTCAGGACAAAGGAAGTAGTGAACATGTTTTCAAAAAGGACGCGCAGCCTGCCAAACAAAAGGCTCAGATTGGTGAACCAAATCTGAAGAATCATCAGGCAGAAGGAATCCTTGAGCATAAAGTTCAGACTTGAAGAGGAGGAGGTCCAGGCAGAAGGTACTATAAGCCAAACCGAATGCGCTTGTGTCTTAATTTATGTATTTAGAATCTGAACAATGCTCAACAGGAAAGTGGACCGTGAACTGCATGTCCTTCCGGCATCCCGGCCTGCTTACCTGCTGGAGATCCCTTGATGATGATGCTGTTGATTCTGTCCGTATTTCGAGCCCAGGGCCTGGATTGCAAACTTCATCTTCGTCAGGTTGCTGAGTCGACTCAGTGGGTTATCAGCCAGCTTTGTGAAGGCGGAAAGCAATGGACAAACATGGACAATCAGAAATGATGCGCGCATAGATACATACTGCAAGTGGGCTTTCTCTGCTTTGCTCTGCTTTCTGAACCCTGAACTTTGAATACTTTGCTTTTGCTCTGCTTTCTGGACTCTGAATACTTTGCCTGCAGCTTGAGGTTTCAGGTGTCGCACTAGACTGTCTTCCTCCTTCCGACCAGAGCCTTCTCACGTTAATGGCGGCTGATAAATCTCTTTCCGTTAGCAAGGAGAATGAATACACACTGGACTGCGTGATACTAGA
Source organism: Aegilops longissima (assembly GCA_021605205.1). Taxonomy (NCBI): domain Eukaryota; kingdom Viridiplantae; phylum Streptophyta; class Magnoliopsida; order Poales; family Poaceae; genus Aegilops; species Aegilops longissima. The sequence continues at coordinate 49,128 of JAHIAM010007215.1, forward strand.
GAGATACACGATCTACGAAGCCGAATCTACTGCATCAGGAAACTTAACGAGCCACAGACCCAACACTTACAGACTACGCCGCGACGACCCCACTCAAGCTCTGCATCATATACACAGACCCAAAACTTACTCCGTCTCTGGATAAGGGTCACATAGTACATCAACGCCACTTGATCAGCTTGTATATGTTTGCATACAACAAAGTCCATGTGTTAATGAACCGTACCTTAGAACAGCGACCCTCGGGGTGGTCATCTTTTAGTAAGTCGAGTGGCGTGTCTCCAAGAATGATGGCTCATGGTTGACTCCCACTCAACCACTGGCTTGGGACCTTCACGTGACACGTCTGGGTCTGGTAGCCGTCTCAAGCCCTAGCAGTCCCTGAGGCTGACTGTCTCCAATGCTGGAGCGGACGGTCTGACCTTGCATATTTGCTCTAGATTGTGGAGATGATACAACTTGAGGTGCTTCAGCTTCCTCAGTGTGGCACCAGATGCTATCTTTCTAGCGTATACTTGTGTCGTCTAGTGGAAAAATAAATATATTGGAGATTACTTCTTGAGTGTGACACCAGTACTTAACCACACTCCACAAATAGTTGGAAACAGGGCACAAAAGGAATAAGTGGTCCATAGTTCGTTTCTTTAGCACTAGAAATATTCAGATTTAGGGCATAAGTATCCTGATGCAGTCGAAGCTGGGCTTCTTGCTACCAGAGAAGGACGCCATGGCCCTGCAGTACAGAGAAGCTCAACCGGGAGCCTCCGAACTGACTATGCTGAGCTGAACAAGGCGTTGGAGGGCACTAGGTACGACCGGTATCATCTCCAATATGTTGTGAAGTATTTTGCCTTGGGTGATGAACGTAGTGCACTGAGAAGATTATGAAAGTAACCAAAGCTTTGGTTATGTTTATCTATAATGTTGAAATGCACTCGTCAGTTTCGTTGGACCATTTGGTCTCTTTGGAATTTGAACAGCCTTGGGGGACGATTAGCCCGTCGGCCTCGGCCCGTCTTCGTCAGGAAGGCGGCGCTCCAGGCAGGGGTGCTGGGCAGAGAGAGATGGCGGCAGCGGCAGCGGCAGGAGCAGCTCGTCTCTCCTCTTCGTCCCATCTCACGGATGAGGGCGTCGGCTCCAGAAGCTCTAGGAGTGGAAGACGTCTTCCTCCAGAATTTTGTCGAGGTGCTCCTCTCTCTTTGCTTCTTCTATTTCCTCTGTACTTTGTTTGGGCAGTATTTGCCCTGGCATGTTCTATGATGTGTTCATGAGCTAATTTGTTCTTATGGTGGTTCCACCTTTATTTCTATCTTGCAGGATTTTGTTGCAACGACGCTGTCCTGACTATTTGTGTTTTTGGAATTTGTTAATGAGATTCTGGTTAAGCGCTTTGACTTGGCCAGTGATCTTGTCTCAAATTACAGTTTTGGAAATTGTCAATGAAATTTTACAATCAGCTAAACCTTTTGTTTGGACTATTCGCCGATAGAATATTCGAGGCACTTGACTAGATGTTGTATACCAAGAAGTTCATCAATTCTCTTGCTGGCCTGCAAGTGTTCGCCATCATGTAATTTTAGGAACAAAATTCAGAGAAAACTTACTGCATGTTATGCGTGAGCCGTTGAGGAGTTCTGATAGTCTTCACATTATAATGTTTTTGGTACAGACCATCGATTTTACTAAGTCTTTGTCTGTTAATTTTCGCAAATTTTAGCATGAATATGCATTCATACTCATTCTCAGTTATCCATATAGTCATTTTCTTACATGTGCAGTATGCAATCATGTTCTTTTAATGCGATGCTTTTGGCCTATTAATCTTTCATTTGGTCTCAATCATTATAATGTTCTTCTTCTCTTAACGATAGTCTGAAACTGTCAATTCGGAAGGAAACTTAAAGTTGCAGGTCACAATAAACATCATCATCATCATAACAATGCTAATGAACTGAGATTATTAATGCCAGGCGGAGAGCAGTGGCTTGTCCTTCGACCCGAGAATTTAAAATTTTATTAACTCAGGGTTCGAACAGTCTTCAACAGGAAGAGGGCAAAGCTAGACACTGAACTTGATGTTCAGAAATACTAGTTGCTGACAGTAACATGCTACGGTACAGAAAAAGTTGGGCGTTGAAGATGAAATGTCATGAGAACACCAGGGAGTGCGTCAAAACCTTACTGGAATCCAAATCACAACAAAACATAACAGCTAGTGACTAAAAACCCGCATGTTGATTCCTCAAAAAAAAAAAAAAACACATGTTTCTTCAGGTATTTTCTCTTCAACTGGTGTCGTGTGTTTTAGTACCAGTGGTGGTGACATGAGCTGCCACAGCAAGCCCGAGACCTCTTTGAGCGGCATTAAGGCCGGCGCCTTGCTTTTGTATGCGTCGAGCCCTGAATCCACAAAAAACATGTGACAAGACGTAGCGCTCAACTAGGAGAAGGTTCCATTAGAAACATAATTCCAAATTTTGAATAGTATATATTCCTGATTTGTTCACTCCGACAGAAAAGAAAAAGCACTCAAACAGTCAAACTCCACTCAAAGATAGACTAATAGAAGCATCAGTTCATGGAAATCAAACACACAAGTTGACCATCGACTTAAAACTGAAACACTAACAAGCAAGATCAAGAGGACCATCTTGTATCATATTACACATAAGCAGTGAAAAAAAGTAACACAAATATTATTAGCATCTCGACCAGAATTAAAGCTAATAACACAAATATTCAAGAATGCCAGAGGATAATCTTTATTCATAAATGTCCACCGCATTCGATCTTTATTCATCAGACTCAGCAACCCATCACGGCGAAGTTATAAACGAAGCTCTTGGATGACCATGTAGCAACCAAATTCCACACAGGCGGTTGCTGATCCGGGATCCATGAATGAATCTCAATCGTGCCACCAGTATAAGTCCTAGGACCTCCAATGACAATCAGCCGGTCACCACAGGCTCTGAAAGCAATGCCCCAAGAATCGTTTGACACGCATTGTTCAGGCAATTTTCCAAGAGTTGTCCACCTATTATTCAGCTTGTCATACCTTTTCACATCCTGGTCATGGTAATCAGCTGCATAAAGCTGATTGTTGACAGCCGCAATAAGTGGAGGAGCACCGGCCACTCCATAGAGGCCCTCGGACATGTTGTCGATGATCCTCCAAGACCGCCGCTCCAAGTCATATTCCTCACCACATGCCAACACCTTATTGTTGTTGGTAACACCACCAATCACATAGAACTTTCCGTCCATGAATGTGCCAGAACACAACTTCCTAGCCTTATTCATGCAAGGAAGGGGTGTCCAAGCATGTGTCTCCGAGTCATACATCTCCGCGGAGCTAAGTATTCTTCCAGAAGAATCGCTGCCCCCCGCAACATATGCCTTTTCACCGACACTTGTCGATCCGAACAGGCACCGCGGCGAGTTCATCGGATCAGTCCTAGTCCATGAATTGGTTAGGATGCTATATCTGTACACAATGTGTGCCATCCCAAACACCAACAGCTCGGTTCCGACAGCAAGGGACTCCTTGTCAGAGCACATGAAGCATTCGTCTCGTGGAATCTTGGGCACTTGGATCCAGCGCCCGCGGTGCGGGTCGTAAGCATCCCACTGCAGAGGGTTGCAGGAAAAGTAGAGCCAGTACTCTGCTATGCCATTGTTGCGACGCAAGCGGTAGATCTCCCCACTGCGGACCAGCGAATTGAAGTCGCGGTTCAAGCATGCCACGGAGCCATAGTCTGACCTGGACAGCCGTAGGAGGCATTTGATGAAAAGGCTACGGCCTATCCCACTAATGATATCGCTCCAGGAGACGACATGCTGCTGCCCTCCATGAACCCAGTCACTGAGACGATGACGAGAAGGCTCATGGGTTTCCATGGGTGCCCGCGGCTCCAACGCGTGCCTGCCCTCACTATCTGACAAGAGTCAAGAGTTAATAGTTTTGCAAATCGGTAAAATTTCTCCTTTTTAAAGAGAATTTCTACAATATGTTTTCCCCAATTTTGGCATGCGACACAATTAAAATCTTTGGCATATTTTGACACGACAACCATTTAGCTCCATTAGAGCATGAATGAAGAGTTGAAAATCAGGTGAAACTGAAGAATCCAAGTCCAATTAAATTAAGAGACCTTTTACGGTACATCAGATAAATATTGACCATTCATTTTTGGTGATCCAAGGGTTAACATTAATCGATAATCTGTAGTACTCTCTGCAAAAAGGGCACAATCGAAAGAGTTGCAAAGTAGTATTAGTTCTTATGGCTTTCATCAAGACGGGAATCCAGATCGACATAATCCGTACCGCCGAGCGTTCCGTCCGTGAGTATTGATTCGAGGAGCAAAGGAGCGGAGCTGGATGGCAAGAGGGGAGCCGTCAACAAGACAAATCTGCCTCTGATGCTCGTCAAGCCTCCCGCGCTGGCCCGCAATGCCTCGCAACGCCCCAACCAAATGCCGGCGAGGAGCCTGGACAAATATGGGCGCTCTTGTACACGTGTCGTTGATCCAACCAGCTGGCTGCTCCTGAAACTTGCGTCCCCTGCTCCCAGAGGAAAAGATGGCATGATTGGGTCGGCCTCTATGTCTCAAAAACTGAAGCAAAAGCCGGCCATGGAAGCATGACCTAGCTGCAAGTAGGAGCTAAATACCTAAACTAGTTCATGGTCATTATGAAGCAGCCGACCAACCGATGATCAGTGAGAGGGAGATGGACATGATTGGTGCCCTCGTCAGGAGGAAAACGATGATTGATAAGAAATTCCATCTTAATATAAATTGACTAAACTGCCCTATACATCAACCGTTGGATTAGATTTATACTACCCACCCCAAGCCGTAGTATGATGTACTGTAAAATTTCTCTAAATTAAGGGAAAAAACTTACCTTCAACCGGCCATCCTGCCCAAGTTCCTCCTCCGCCGCATCTAAAATAAGATATGGAGCCGCGTCTGCAATCCCAAGGAGCACCAGTGTCCGCGCCCGTTGTCGTCCCGCTGCTCGGGGAGCACCGGCGTGGACAGCCCATGGCTGCCGCCTCCTCGAGCTCAGTTTCCCGCTACAAGATTTCTGCAACAACGATGCTTCTACATCCCCAGCATCCACGCTCGCCTCCCTCATCCATGGCTGCACTCGCTTCCCCATCCATGACCATGCTAATTTTGCAACAGGGTCCTGTTGCAGAAAATTAGATGCGGCAGAGATGTTGTTTTAATTTTTGCAACAAGGGTCTTGTTGCAGAAAATTAGACGCAACGGAAGATGTTGCAATTTTTGCAACAAGGATCTTGTTGCAGAAAAATAGACACGTGAAAGATGTGCAGAAAATTAGACGCGTGAAAGATGTTGCAGAAAATTACACGCGTGAAAAATGTTGTTGCAGAAAATTAGACGCGGCGGGAGATGTTGTTTGCAATTTTTCTAAGGGTCTTGTTGTAGAAAACTAAAGAAGAAGATGTTTTACAACATGGGTCTTGTTGCAGAAAATTGTAGAAGATGAGGTTACAAGGTCTTGTTGCAGGAAATGAGGGAAGACCAGATCTTGCAACAAGAGCATCGTTGCAGGAAATTAGAGAGGAGGATTGAACAGCTCGCGTCACGAATTGAATAGCTCGTGAGACGCTTGTTTCTGCAACTTGACCGTTGTTTCAGGAATTAATGGATCGGGGGAGGAGACCGAGCCACGCGCCAGAAGTAGATCGGGTGGCTGCGCGCGTACATCAAACGGCCGTCGAGGTGGCGGATGTTTCATATGGATCACCCGGCGGACGCGTATCGTCTCCCCAAAATTAAAGGTGGGTATATAGATTTCCTACGAGCTTGGTTTAACAGTGAACATGGTAGTAGTAGTGTAGTACTAACCGGATTGGCTGGGACGCTGGGTCTGAATTCGCTCAGAAGTTGGCGAGTTGAGTTCTCTCTAACCTAGAAGGAGATGCAAGACATGGCTGCTGCTAAGCAGTGGAGCAGTCGCAGAACCTGTGCTGGAGATGAACAGTGAGGTGAGGGATGAGTAGGATGTGTGATAGTGGGGCGCTGTTTTGGAATGCATTCTGAACTTTCAACTCCTTCCTCCCCTGTTTAATGGGTTTAATGGCGCTACCGCCAAATAATCGTTGAATCAGATTGTTCAAAGGTTATTGAAGCGTGTGCAGGTATGACTGACTACATGGTCAAGGAGGAGCTGGTGCACCTTGCTCAATGAAGAGAACAGCCTTGGCCATGGAAGTCGGCAGAACCTGCCATGCTTGATGACAGTAGGCATGAGAGTTACCGTCAGCTCCAGCTAAGGGTCAAGTCGTGCGCGTTGGAGGCATGTGCATACTGATTTGCGGATGGCTGAGTTGCATGGCTCACACGGCACGGCAATGTTGCATTGGCTTCCAAACATTTGATGGATACGTAGACCAAACCAGGCAACAGAACGAGTGCTGTCGCTCTTGTTGCTTAACCCAGAGAACGGAGACTAAAAATTTTACTACGGACTTTGAAGCATCCAACTCCAAGCACCTGCCGCTGACACACGGGCGTCTCTCTGGACTTTGGAGCAGAGGAGTCGAGAGAGAGAGGTGCCGGAGAAGCGGCGAGCGAACGGTTTCACCTCAGGCACCATCCTGTCACTATGGACTTTGAAGCATCCAAGACTAAAATAATACTCACTCTGCCTTATAATATAAGACGTTTTACTAGTTTGTAAAACCTGACCCTCGGTCAAATGTATGATGCAGTTGAACAAGATGATGAATCACTCAAGATTAAAAATTGTCTGTAAAAGACTTGCAAAAAGGGCCGTGCGTTGTAATGGGAGAAAAATATCGTAAAACCTGCTCCGTGTGATAGTACGCACTATTTCTTATATGCAATTCTGATAAACATAAGTAATAAGTTTAAACTGTTCATTTTTTTTTGAATTATAAAGTATGGACGTAATGAAGCCATCCTAACATCCTTCATTTGTTGAAAGGGTAGGGGTGCATGGAATAGTCTAGTAATCGGTTTTATATTTTATTTTTGGAAAAACACAAATATTTCTTTATTTTAAAATAACTAAACAATTTTAATTTTTAATCTTTTAGTAGAACTGAAACAAGTTTTGAAAATGAACATTTTTTAACACATGTTTTTCTGAAAGTGAATTTTTAAATATATTTTAATTGAAACAATTTTTGGGGATTCTAAGATTTTTTTTAAACATGAATATATTTAAAAGCATGATTTTTTTTAAACAAGAAAAGGTACGCGATTTGAAAGAGAACACATACACAAACTCGGTGCCCATACCATGTAGTATAAAGTTGAGAAAGTCATAGGGATGTCCTTGGATGGTGCCTCCTTCAGCTTAGCATTGTCATTCGGCTGGAAGAGGAATGTTGTATTTGTTTCTAGCTGGATAACAGACGGTGGAATTGTTGTATACTATTTGAGGGTTTAAGAACTAATTCAAAAGTTTTTCTTAGAATTTTTAAAAGAATTTGTTGGGCGAAAGAGTAATGGTGCATTAAATTGGGATTGTTTATATACATTTTTTGTTAATATTCGAAACCAAAGAGGTTTTTATTAAGTTAATTATTTAAAAAAAGTTGGTTATTTGATTTGCAAGATTATATTTCGTTTCTTTTCTTTTGTATTATTTGAACCTGTCCAACATCACCATAAAAAAGCAAACTTTTCTGTGTTCACCATCACAGGTAAATTTTGATTGGATTGTCTAGAAAAAAGGTAGACTTTAAGATGCATCGTGGTCACTCATTTAGAAGAAAAATAAAATGCAATCGGTGCTGGCACGTATAGCAACATCTAGTAGCTTCTGGTCGGTGCAGACAACTAAAAAAGCAATCCACACAGAGAGCTATCTCCCACTGCGTGCCTTATCCACGTCGCCTCCCTCCCTACCTTTGACTCTTCCTTCACTGTTTAGAGCATCTCCAGCCGCATTTCTAACATGACCTCCTCAATCGATTTTTTTCATGCCGGCGCCGAGAAAACGGCCCAGTCGCGTCTCAGGAGCCCGTTTTTTGTCGGCTTGGGCCGAAATCAGCGCCGGCGGATCCAGGCCGAACCCGGCGCGCTAGGGGGCGCCGGGGCGAGTGGTTTTGGCACGGAAGAGCCGCGGGCCCGCCGAATCAGCGAGACGGCCGCTTTATCGCCCTCATCGCCTTGGTTCCCACGGGAATCAATGCCAGGGATGCCGCGTCGGTCAGCCACCATTGATGCCTCACGGGCGGCACAGTGAAGACGCCACCAACGCGTGTCCCGCCACGCGTCCTCCCGCATGCCGCCTCCCCGCCGCCTCGCTTCTTCTATAAAAGGCACCACTCCCCGCCGGTGAGCGCCACAGCCTCCCCCTCTCCCTCTAGCAAAAGCCTTCTTCACGCGGGTGAGCGCCACAGCCTCCCCCCACTCCCCCCCCCCCGACGAGCAAAGCATGGCCGAGAGGTTCCCAGGTGACGGTGCAGCGGCGAACGGCTTCGGCCGCCGACACCTCCAAGAGCCGGAGGCGCGCCTCCTCTACGAGGCCGAGTACCCGGCGCCCCCTGACATGCGCGTGCCGGGGGCGTGGAGACTGAGCACCGGCGGCGTCCCGGTGCCGCCGGTACCCGAAGTGGCGGCATGGCAGGCGGAGATCGCCCGCATCCGCTCCTCCCTGACGAAGGAGCAGTGGAACCAGCCGAGGTACGCGCCCGACAGCGAAACGTTGTGGACGATGTACTTCCAACGCCGCCGCGAGAAGCAGATCGCCTCGGTCAACGGCATCATTCCCCGCGGCCGCCTCAACGCCGAAGGACGGCCCGAGTGGTGGTGGGTCCCCGACCGCACCCTCGATGTCGTCCTTGACCACATCGAGACCGGCAACATGCCGCGGCTGGAGTACCCGTCGCGGCCGTCCTTCTCTCGCCGCCGCGGCAGTTCCTGGATGCCGCGGCGAATGGAGCCGGGGTCGTCCTCGTCGTCGGGCTCCGGCTCGCCGGCCCTCCACCCCTTCAGGCCTGAGTTGGAGGGGACACTGCTCGGGCGTCGCGCTCGCAGCGGCGCCCTCTTAATCAACGAGCCCTCACCGCCTGCGACGGCACCGGCGAGGCGCTCCCTACGCCTGGTTCGGCCGAAGCCTGAGCCGGACTTGCTCCCCGTGAAGCCGGACCACGTCGACATGGTGGCGCCTGACGACGAGTCCGCCCTCAAATGGGCGAAGGAGGACTACGTCCGCGAGCAGGTGCACCGCCAGCGCCGGGCGTACCTGGAGCACCAGGCCCGTCGCCTCGCCGAGGAGGGCGGCGTTATCATCATCGACAGCGATGAGCAGGGCGAGGCCGGGCCGTCAAGCGCCCCGCCACGTGTCGGCGACCCGGGCCAGGGCTGCACCAGGGATGTCGCAGGCGAGGCGCGCGAGGACTACGAAGACGACGACGGCGACTACACCCGCTTCTACAGGCTTCTCGACTTGTAGACGACGGCGGCGGCGATGGCGGCGGCTACACCCGCTTCTACAGGCTTCTCGACTTGTAGACGACGGCGGCGGCTACACCCGCTTCTACAGGCTTCTCGACTTGTAGACGACGGCGGCGGCGACGGCGGCGGCTAGGCTTTTTAGTTTGTTTTTTAAGTTAGGCGTAGTTCTTGCATGTTGTTACGTTTTTGTACAAATTTCAATGAAGTATGGCCGAGTTCCTTAAAAAATCGCCGAGTTTGCAAAAATTTAAAACGAACTTTGCCGAACCCGTGGCGACCGTGGGCCTATGACTGGGAGCGAACTGAACCCTAGGGGCCAATCTAGCGCCGGTTCGTCCCGAGGCCGCTCTCTTTCGGCGCCCTGGGGGGCCGAACGGCTGGAAATGCACTTAGTGGCTATGTCTAAACGTGGACCAAAAGTGGGCTGCAATTTAGTTGCGCCAGCCGGGTGTTGAACTCGAGACCTCTTGCCTTCGATACCATGTAGAAGTGCATGCTCTAGCCAATGCAATCAAAAAACCGATCTGATAAAAAAAACTAGGCAACACATTATACGTCAACAAGGCCATCAATAATCCCAAACCGCCAAGTCTAAAAGGAAGGTCTGATGAATCCAACAACCCGCAGCGGCAAAAACCTTCAAGATAGTGCTTTATCCATTCGGCAATCTGCAGCAGTATATCTACTTACTTGGCAATGACAAATATATACTGATTGATGATATAAACTTATAGATTATGGTGAATTGTATTTACCTGCGCTTATCTTTTGGTCTGAACAGAGCTTGGCGATTTAGAGGTTGCTGGTCTCCGTCGATGAATATTCGATGACAAATGAAAGAAACAGAGGCAACCAACTCAGGGAGGCCGCCCACCCAGCAAAACGCACCAAAGAACCAATCTTTCTTAACCAGAGAAGAAGAAGGCGAGACCCAATCTCAGCCGTCGTCCGTCCTTACCTGCCGGCGGTGGCGGGCCGGTGGGGGTCCGGACCTAAGGCGACATGGCCCTCCCAGGAGAGAAGCAGGCGTCGGAGCTGTGGTAGGCCGTCCATGGTGATGGAGACGCCCGGGCAGGAAGGGCTCAATCTGGATGAACCAGCCCGCACCGAGCCCAGCCGCCTCAACAGGAGCTCGTCTCTCTGCCTGCCGGCGGCTCACCGGAGCCGCCACCGCCGGCGACCGCCTCCCTCACCTTGTGCCCCTTCTCCTTCTCCTTTCTTCCTCTCTTCCCCGAGGAGCGGGGAGCCGGCGAATCCGTCGGTCCGGAGCCATCATCGCCGCCATTTGGGAGGGACGCGGTCCCGGTCGGACTTGGCGTGAGGCGGGCGACGCGGGGCAGGAGGTGGCGTCAGGATGGAGGTACATGCGACGGGCACCGCAAACAGAGGCGGGCGGCGGAGGTGCTGCAGGTGCTGAATTCCAACTAATGCAGGGGCTCTTTTGCAAAATGAAATGTTTCCTCATGTACTCACTTAATAAAGGACTGTGGGTTAATTTCTTATAAACCGAGGGACTTTTATGCAGTCAGTCAGTATATATGACGCGGATATATGCAAGCCTTTTCGATTTTCTGCTCCGGGAGAAGCACGGCCTGTTCTAGCTGTGTGCCTGTGCGGTGGAGAAGTAACCCAATTTTTTCATTTCTTCCCCGCACCAATACTAATGTCCTTACATAGGCAGGAAGCAATAATGTGCTAAAACATCTCACAGTATATGTTGCTCATGTTTTACTGGTTTCATAGATAGACTTACCAGTTGGTAATTTTACTAAGTACTCTAGCTACTTTATTACTCAGATATAACGGAGTGTCTAAAATTACATAAGCGTCTTCACGAAGCAGAATGATGCAGCGCCAAGATGTTTTTTCAAGACAACGACGGTGAAGTCGTGAACACAACCACGCCACCTTTGTCCATATGTTAACGGAATACATGTCAAAGAATAGGATAATTGATCAACCTTGGCCATGCAAGTCTAGACCGTATGCAGACCGTATGAGTGCCTGACGGAGAGTATTTATACGTGAGAGTTATGGCCAGCTCCAGCTAGCGGTCAAGTCATTTGTCTTGGAGCAATCTGCATACCGATCTGTGGATGGCTGTGCTGCATCTCTCACACGGCAATATATGCTGTGCGTAGGTTATTCCAACACTTTGACTTGCTAGCATAACCAAAATACCTGACAGAAACTAAAAGCTAGATTAATTTTCTGCAGATGTACAAAACACACATAAAGCTACACAGGCTGCTGCCAAGCGCTTAGTATGACATAGACGATTTAACGGAAAATGGTCAAAACTGAGAAACGCTAAAAATTAGGGGTAAAACAGATTAGTGGGACTGAATAAATGGTAGAAATGTGGAAGTTCCTAAATCCAAATTGCCCAACAAAGAGAAATAGTGTGCATCCCACACCTAGATTTGTGCCTTGAGCTTTGGGAGGTAAATAAATTAAAAAGCAACGTGAACAGTCAATACTGCGACTTGACCCTTTCATGACAGCCCATTCATGCCTGCCGGTGGAGGCCCCCGTGCTAGCATGAATCTCTCATTCTTTGGAAAAGACAATAAATGAACATTTAAGCCATTCTGGATGGTATGCCCTACGTGAAGTTCAGTATTAGTTCATCGTACCTTATGTAAGGTTGTCTGCAGCTGATGCCCCCTACACCCCGTTGCTTCGGTGGTGTGAGGTTGACTGTAGCTGATGCCACCTCTCATTTTTTCTCTCTATGGGCTCCCTGGAGCTATGTAATAACCGGCCCACTGTCATATTATTAATACAATAATGAGTTCAGGTGGGCGATCGCCCCCCGTTGACTGCTCAAAAAAAAAATTAAATGGAGTAACCGCTCTGGGTGATGAATGTTGTGCCTGCGGCTGCGGGCGTTGCTCCTGACACCATCGGTGTTATCCACGATCGGGGCTTCATCGGATCGTACAACGACTGGTGCGAGGCTTTCTCGACGTATCCCAGGACGTGTGACCTCGTCCAGGCTGATAAAGTGTTCAGCTCTTATCAGGATAGGTAATGGAAATAACAGATGATTTGAGTTCTGTCATGATGTATTTGGGTTATCATATTCAACCATGGATTCACTATAACATTGAGCTAATTTTGAGGCTTGACAGTCACAATATTGGTCATACAAGCAATTCACGAATAATTAGAATAAGGAAGAGAACTTTCACATGCAAATACACTATCATGGAAATATTTTGTGATTATGAGCCCCCATCAAAATATTATATGCAAAAATTGGACAAGGAAGACAACGTAATGATTTATGTTTGCTCATATTCACAAAGAAGTCATATTGTCATAGATTCTTTAACATGTGGTGCTTGCCCCCCATCTTTACTAGCCAAAAATTCCGCACCAAGTATAGATACTACTTGTGCATCAAAAAACCCTTAAACCCAAATCTTATTTTCAAGGGTCCACCATACCTACCTAAGGATTGAGCAATATCTTTCAAGTAAGTTGTCATCGGTGCAATAAGGTAATAAAAGTTGCTTCTAAAAGTGTTAGATCATTTAGTGTAAGAGAAAATTGAGCGTTGTACGAACTTATGATGGCAAAGCAATAAAAGCGACGGACTGCATATAATAAAGGTTGTATCATAAGGGGCAATATAACTTGACGTTCTTTTGCACTAAGGGGTTGAGCATACAAACAAATAAGCGCATGGCAACCTCTGCTTCCCTCTGCGAAGGGTCTATCTTTTACTTTTCAGTATTTACTTTTATGCAAAGAGTCAACGTTTTTCTCTCTATTCCTTTTTATTTTTCTCTTTTGGCAAGCAACATATGGTGGGGAAAGATCTAGGGACATATATCCAGTTGAATATGAGTAGCATGAGTTATTATTGTTGACATCACCCAAAGGTGAATACATTGGGAGGCGAAATTATAAGCCCCTATCTTTCAATGTGTCCGGTTGAAACATTTTGCTCATGTGTATGCAGTGAGTGTTAGCAATCATAGAAGACTATAAGAAGGTTGAGTATGTGAAGTTCTTACTTAGACTCTGTTGAATAAGTTGAATTGCAATTGCTTGGTGACTGAGAACATAGGTTGTTGAGTTTTAAGAGAATTCATTGTTTGAACCGTAACATGTGAATTGGTTGCAACTATAACATGAGAAGTTTTATAGGAAATAATTATTGTTATGATGCTAGGAAAAGTGATTGAAATTATCATTGATCAAACTTATGCACTTTTCTAGCATTCACACTTCGTAAATTATTTATATTATCATTTACCTACTCGAGGATGAGTAGGAATTAAGCTTGGGGATGCTGATACGTCTCCAACGTATCTATAATATATGAAGTATTCATGCCATTATATTATCATTCTTGGATGTTTTACAATCATGTTATTGCAACTTTATATCATTTTTGGGACTAACCTATTGACCCAGTGCCCAATGTCAATTGCTGTTTTTTGCTTGTTTTTTACATCGCAGGAAATCAAGAGACCAAACACCCCGTAACTTTTTGGAGAATTTTTCTGGACTAGAAGGAACCCAATGGGCCTGAGCTGCACCTGGGGGTGGCCTGAGGGGGGCACAACCCACCAGGGCACGCCAGGGCCCCCTGGCGCGCCCAGGTGGGTTGTGGCCTCCTCGGTGGCCTCCCGCACCCCCTCTTTGCACTATAAATTCCCAAATATTCCGAAACCCTTCGGGGTAGCCATAGATCAGATGTTTCGCCGCCGCAAGGCCTCTGTATACACGAGATCCAATCTAGACCCCGTTCCGGCACCCTATCGGAGGGGGAAATCATCACCGGTGGCCATCTTCATCATCCCGGCGGCCACCACGATGAGGAGGGAGTAGTCCACCCTCGGGGCTGAGGGTTTGTACAAGTAGCTATGTGTTTGATCTCTCTCTCTCTCTCTCTCTCTCTCTCTCTCGCGATCTATATCATGGGCTTTGTTAATATATTCGAATCATATGATGTTTCTCCCCTCTATACTCTTGTTATGAGAATTGAATCTTTACCCTTCAAAGTTTTGTCTTGTCGGATTGAATATTCAGAGATGAGAACACATGATATATGTCTTGCAATATGAATACTTGAGGTGACAATGAGGTATCTTATTGATTCACTTGATATGTGTTATGGCATTCAACTCGCGGATTCCTGCTGTGATATTGGGGTAATCTAGGCATAGAGGTTGATGCACGTTTTTCTTCGACAGAAACTTTGGGGTCTCTTTATAGATCTTTGTGTGGATTGAATATCATGAATAGGAATTTGCTTTGGTGTTATTCTAGTACGAACTTTAGGATAGATCGAACGGAAAGAATAGCTTTGTGTTATTTTAGTACGAACTCTTGAATAGATCGAATGAAAATAATAGCTTTGAGGTGGTTTCGTGACCTACAAACAATTCCTATCTTTTGTTCTCCGCTAATAGGAACTCGGGAGTGATTCCTTATTGCACTTTGAGGGATGATCATATGATCCAACTATGTTAGCATTGTTGAGAGGTTGCACTAGCAAAAGTACAGACTCTAGGCCTCATTTTTAAGCATTGCAACACCGTTTTTGTGCCCGTTTACTATTTGCTACCTTGCTGTTTTTATTTATTCAGATTATAAAAATATATTTCTACCATCCATATTACACTTTTATCACCATCTCTTCGTCGAATTAGTGCACCTATACAATTTGCCATTGTATTGGGTGTGTTGGGGACACAAGCAATTTCTTGTAGTTGGTTGCAGGGTCGTTTGAGCAATAAGTAAGAAAATCATGGACTAGCCCGTGCGAATGCACGGGTTGTCGACTAGTAGTACTAATGCACATATATAGGCAGGAAGCAATAATGCGCTAATATCATCTCACAGTATATGTTGCTCATGTTTTATTGATATCATAGGCTTACCAGTTGGTAATTTTACTAAGTACTCTAGCTACTTTATTACTCAGATATAACGGAGTGTCTAAAATTACATAAGCGTCTTCACGAAGCAGAATGATGCAGCGCCAAGATGTTTTTTCGCGCACAACGACGGTGAAGTCGTGAACACAACCACGCCACCTTTGTCCATATGTTAACGGAATACATGTCAAAGAATAGGATAATTGATCAACCTTGGCCATGCAAGTCTAGTCTTGGAGCCCAAACTTTGTAAGCTATATAAACAGCCCTTGAGGCCCTAATCAATACAACAATTACTTCTCCAATATCTCAATCTATCATGGTATCTGATGCCTAGATTTTCCGCACCTGGTATGGCTCCGCCACCCGCGCCGCCGCCCCGGCCGATTCGGCCCCTCTTCTCCATGGCCGAGTTCCGCGCCGCCGGCGCCCCATCCCCTACCTCTTCCTCTACAACTACCCAAACACCTCCCCCCCCCCCAAACCCGTCATCCACCGCTCCCGCGCCACCAGCTCCCTCGTCATGGCCTCCTCAGCATGATCCTTGGACTGGCCTCGTCCAAGCTTGGTCGATGCCTTGTCGGCCCCCTCACCGTATGGTGCCCCTCCTGCGTACACGGGCACGTGGAGCCCCGGTCTTCGTCCAGCCACCGGCTCTCCGGGACTCCTTGGACCCAGGCCGCCGACGCACGTCTACACCGCCACTCCCACTCCGCCTACCAGCACGCCAGGACCGCCGTCGCCCTCCAACACCATGCCGGTCTTCTACGGCAACATGCAGGCCCCAATCGCATACTACCCATCCGCTATCCCCTACGTCAACATGCAAGCTCCTGGCCCCTCTGCTCCTCCCCAACAGCCGGCTTGGGACCAAGCCGCCTTCATCAACGCCATGAACAATTTTGTCCTCAACGACGCAGGTACGGATTGGATTTTTGATTCTGGTGCATCAATGCATATGTCTTCAAATATGAATTTGTTGTCAGATTGTTTTCCTTCTGCTTTTTCCACTATCACCATTGGCGATGGCTTCACCATCCCTGTTTCATGCACCGGTCACTCTTACATCCCTTCCTCTCATGCCAATTTTCTTCTCCGCAATATTCTTGTGGTTCCTTCCATCATCAAAAATCTTATTTCTGTTAGAAAATTTTGCATTGACAACAAAGTTATTCTGGCCTTTGACCCTTTTGGTTTGTCTGTGAAGAATCTGACAACGGGGGCGGTCCTCGCTCGGTACAATAACACGGGCGATCTTTATCCTCTTCATGGTGCGCCCACATCCACCCCTCGTGCCATGCTCGCATCCGTTGATCTATGGCATCGTCGCCTCGGTCATCCCAGCAAAAACACTTTGACGTCTTTACTCCAAGAATTTTGAATCCCTAGTTCTAGCAGTCCCCATAATCCCTCTCTCTGTAATGCATGTCAATGCGGCAAACATGTTAGATTACCTTTTGGAACCTCTACTACCATTAGTACTTTTCCTTTTGAGTTACTTCACTGTGATTTATGGACCTCCCCAGTCCCTAGTGTTTCTGGTTATAAATATTATCTTGTGATCTTGGATGATTATTCTCACTATACTTGGACCTTTCCTCTCCGCGCTAAATCTGAAGTACCTGCAATCTTTCTCAACTTTCGACAATATGTAATCACACACTTTGGCTTGCCAATTCGATTTATTCAATGTGATAACGGTCGTGAATTTGATAACACCCAAAACTGCACCTTCTTTCTCTCCCAAGGCATTCTTCTTCGCTTTTTATGCCCTTATACATCTTCTCAAAATGGTAAAGTTGAACGCTGTCTTCGCTCTATTAATGATGTTCTTCGCACATTGCTTTTACAAGCCTCTCTTCCTTCCCGTTTTTGGGTTGAAGCCCTTCGCACCGCCACACTCCTTCTTAATATTCGACCAACTAAAACTTGCCCTCTTTATTCGCCTTTCCACTCTCTTTTTCTCTCCCACCCTGACTATTCTTTTCTGCGTGTTTTTGGCTGTCTATGCTTTTCCAACATCGCCTCTACCGCCTCCAACAAACTAGAACCACGCTCACTACCTTGCATTCACCTGTTGGAGAACGTTGCAGAAAATTAAAAATTTTCCTACGGTTTCACCAAGATCCATCTATGAGTTCTACTAAGCAACGAGTCAAGGGAGAGAGTTTGTATCTACATACCACTTGTAGATCGAGTACGGAAGCGTTCGAGGGAGTGGTGATGATGAAGACGTTCCCAACGTGATTCCGATCACCGATGACCAAGTGCTGAACGGACAGCACCTCCGCGTTCAACACACGTACGGGACGACGGCGTCTCCTTCGTCTTGATCCAGCAAGGAGGAAGGAGAGGTTGAGGAAGATCACTCCAATGGCAGCACGACGGCGTGATGCAGATGGAGGACTGTACTCGGCAGGGCTTCGCCAAGCGATGCGGAGGAGGAGAGGTGTTGGGAGGGAGGGCTGCGCCTTCAATGGTGTCTGCAGCCTCCCTCTACCCCTCTATTTATAGGGGAAAGGAGGAGGGGCGGCCCCTCTAGATCCATCTAGAGGGGCGGCGGCCAAGGGAGGGGGCTTGCCCCCAAGCAAGGCGCGCCTTTAGGGTTTCCCCCTCAACCCTAGGCGCATGGGCCAAGGGAGGGTGCGCCCAGCCCATGAGGGGCTGGCTGCCCCACGCAGCCCAAGTGGCCCCCAAAGGGTGGCCCTCCCGTGGTCCTCCGAACCCTTCCGTGGACCCTCCATAAAACCGATATGACCCAAACTTTTCGGTGTCCGCTTGATGACTTCCCATATATAAATCTTTACCTCCGGACCATTCCGAACTCCTCGTGACGTCCGGGATCTCATCCGGACTCGAACAACATTCGTAATCACATACAAGTCTTCCTATTAACCCTAGCGCCACCGAACCTTAGTGTGTAGACCCTACGGGTTCGGGAGACATGCGAACATGACCGACGCCTCGGTCAATAACCAACAGCGGGATCTGGATACCCATGTTGGCTCCCACATGCTCCTCGATGATGTCATCGGATGAACCACGATGTCTAGGGTTCAGGCAACCCCGTATTCTATTCCCTTTGTCAGACGGTATGTTACTTGCCCGAGACTCGATCGTCGGTATCCCAATACCTCGTTTAGTCTCGTTACCGGCAAGTCACTTTACTCGTACCGTAATGCATGATCCCGTGACCAGACACTTGGTCACTTTGAGCTCATTATGATGATGCACTACCGAGTGGGCCCAGTGATACCTCTCCGTCATACGGAGTGACAAATCCCTGTCTCGATCCGTGTCAACCCAACAGACACTTTCGGAGATACCTGTAATGCACCTTTATAGTCACCCAGTTACGTTGTGACGTTTGGTACACCCAAAGCATTCCTACGGTATCCGGGAGTTACACGATCTCACGGTCTAAGGAAGAGATACTTGACGTTGGAAAAGCTCTAGCAAAACGAACTACACGATCTTTGTGCTATGCTTAGGATTGGGTCTTGTCCATCACGTCATTCTCCTAATGACGTGATCCCGTTGTCAATGACATCTGATGTCCATAGTCAGGAAACCATGACTATCTGTTGACCAACGAGCTAGTCTACTAGAGGCTTACTAGGGACGTATTGTAGTCTATGTATTCACACGTGTATTACGATTTCCGGATAATACAGTTATAGCATGAATAAAGACAATTATCATGAACAAGGAAATATAATAATAATGCTTTTATTATTGCCTCTAGGGCATATTTCCAACAGTCTCCCACTTGCACTAGAGTCAATAATCTAGTTTACATTGTGATGAATCGAACACCCATAGAGTTCTGGTGTTGATCATGTTTTGCCCACGGAAGAGGTTTAGTCAACGGATCTGCGACATTCAGATCCGTATGCACTTTACAAATTTCTATGTCTCCATCCTGAACATTTTCACGGATGGAGTTGAAGCGACGCTTGATGTGCCTGGTCTTCTTGTGAAGAGTTTGATCGGCCCCGACGCATTGGGTATGACTCCTAGGTCGGTGATGAACTCCTTCACCCAAATTGCTTCATGCGCTGCCTCCGAGGCTGCCATGTACTCCGCTTCACATGTAGATCCCGCCACGACGCTCTGCTTGCAGCTGCACCAGCTTACTACTCCACCATTCAACATATACAAGTATCCGGTTTGTGACTTAGAGTCATCCAGATCTGTGTCGAAGCTAGCGTCGACGTAACCCTTTACGACGAGCTCTTCGTCACCTCCATAAACGAGAAACATGTCCTTTGTCCTTTTCAGGTACTTCAGGATATTCTTGACCGCTGTCCAGTGTTCCTTGCCGGGATTACTTTGGTACCTTCCTACCAAACTTACGGCAAGGTTTACATCAGGTCTGGTACACAGCATGGCATACATAATAGATCCTATGGCTGAGGCATAGGGGATGACACTCATCTCTTCTTTATCTTTTGTCGTGGTCGGGCATTGAGCTGAGCTCAATCTCACACCTTGCAAAACAGGCAAGAACCCCTTCTTGGACTGATCCATTTTGAACTTCTTCAAAATCTTATCAAGGTATGTGCTTTGTGAAAGACCTATGAGGCGTCTCGATCTATCTCTATAGATCTTGATGCCTAATATATAAGCAGCTTCTCCAAGGTCCTTCATTGAAAAACACTTATTCAAGTAGGCCTTAATGCTGTCCAAGAATTCTATATCATTTCCCATCAAAAGTATGTCATCTACATATAATATGAGAAATGCTACAGAGCTCCCACTCACTTTCTTGTAAACGCAGGCTTCTCCATAAGTCTGCATAAACCCAAACGCTTTGATCATCTCATCAAAGCGAATGTTCCAACTCCGAGATGCTTGCACCAGCCCATAAATGGATCGCTGGAGCTTGCATACTTTGTCAGCATTCTTAGGATCGACAAAACCTTCCGGCTGCATCATATACAGCTCTTCCTTAAGATAGCCGTTAAGGAACGCTGTTTTGACGTCCATCTGCCATATCTCATAATCATAGTATGCGGCAATTGCTAACATGATTCGGACGGACTTAAGCTTCGCTACGGGAGAGAAAGTCTCATCGTAGTCAATCCCTTGAACTTGCCGATAACCCTTAGTGACAAGTCGAGCTTTATAAATGGTGACATTACCATCCGCGTCCGTCTTCCTCTTAAAGATCCATTTGTTTTCTATCGCTCGCCGATCATCGGGCAAGTCAGTCAAAGTCCACACTTTGTTTTCATACATGGATTCTATCTCGGACTTCATGGCTTCTAGCCATTTGTTGGAATCTGGGCCCGCCATCGCTTCTTCATAGTTCGAAGGTTCATTGTTGTCTAACAACATGATTTCCAGGACAGGGTTGCCGTACCACTCTGGTGCGGAACGTGTCCTAGTGGACCTACGAAGTTCAGTAGCAACTTGATCCGAAGTACCTTGATCATCATCATGAATTTCCTCTTCAGTTGGTGTAGGCATCACAGGAACATTTTCCTGGGCTGCACTACTCTCCTGTTCAAGAGGTAGTACTTCATCGAGTTCTACTTTCCTCCCACTTACTTCTTTCGAGAGAAACTCTTTTTCCAGAAAGGTTCCGTTCTTGGCAACAAAGATCTTGCCCTCGGATCTTAAGTAGAAGGTATACCCAATGGTTTCTTTAGGGTATCCTATGAAGACGCATCTTTCCGACTTGGGTTCGAGCTTTTCAGGTTGAAGTTTCTTGACATAAGCATCGCATCCCCAAACTTTTAGAAACGACAGCTTAGGTTTCTTCCCAAACCATAATTCATACGGTGTCGTCTCAACGGACTTAGACGGTGCCCTATTTAAAGTGAATGTAGCTGTCTCTAGAGCGTATCCCCAAAATGATAGCGGTAAATCAGTAAGAGACATCATAGACCGCACCATATCCAATAGAGTGCGACACGACGCTCGGACACACCATTACGCTGAGGTGTTCCAGGCGGCGTTAGTTGTGAAACGATTCCACATTTTCTTAAGTGTGTACCAAATTCGTGACTTAAATATTCTCCTCCACGATCTGATCGTAAGAATTTTATCTTTCGGTCACGTTGATTCTCTACTTCATTCTGAAATTCCTTGAACTTTTCAAAGGTCTCAGACTTGTGTTTCATCAAGTAGACATACCCATATCTACTCAAGTCATCTGTGAGAGTGAGAACATAACGATACCCTCCGCGAGCCTCAACGCTCATTGGACCGCACACATCGGTATGTATGATTTCCAACAAGTTGGTTGCTCGCTCCATTGTTCCGGAGAACGGAGTCTTGGTCATCTTGCCCATGAGGCATGGTTCGCATATGTCAAATGATTCATAATCTAAAGACTCCAAAAGTCCATCAGCATGGAGCTTTTTCATGCGCTTGACACCAATGTGACCAAGGCGGCAGTGCCACAAGTATGTGGGACTATCGTTATCAACTTTACATCTTTTGGTATTCACACTATAAACATGTGTAATACTACGACTCGAGATTCATCAAGAATAAACCATTGACCATCGGAGCATGACCATAATACATATCTCTCATATAAATAGAACAACCATTATTCTCGGATTTAAATGAGTAGCCATCTTGCATTAAACAAGATCCAGATACAATATTCATGCTCAAACTTGGCACCAAATAACAATTATTAAGGTTCATAACTAATCCCGTAGGTAAATGAAGAGGTAGCGTGCCGACGGCGATCACATCGACTCTGGAACCATTCCCGACGCCAAGATCGTCACCTCGTCCTTTGCCAGTTTCCGCTTATTCCGCAGCTCCTGCTGTGAATTACAAATATGAGCAACGGCACCGGTATCAAATACCCAGGAGTTACTACGAGTACTGGCAAAGTACACATCAATTACATGTATATCAAATATACCTTTGGTGTTGCCGGCCTTCTTGTCCGCGAAGTATTTGGGGCAGTTCCGCTTCCAGTGACCCCTCCCCTTGCAATAAAAGCACTCAGTCTCGGGTTTGGGTCCATTCTTTGACTTCTTCCCGGCAACTTGCTTACCAGGTGCGGCAACCTCCTTGCCGTCCTTCTTGAAGTTCTTCTTACCCTTGCCCTTCTTGAACTTAGTGGTCTTATTGACCATCAACACTTGATGTTCTTTCTTGATCTCAACCTCGGCTGACTTCAGCATAGAGAACACTTCAGGAATGGTCTTTACCATCCCCTGCATGTTGTAGTTCATCACAAAGCTCTTGTAGCTTGGTGGGAGCGACTGGAGGATTCTGTCAATGACCGCCTCATCAGGGAGGTTAATATTCAGTTGGGTCATACGGTTGTGCAACCGGACATCTTCGAATATGCTCACCGATGTAACTATTTTCCTCCATCTTACAACTATAGAACTTGTCGGAGATGTCATATCTCTCGACCCGGGCGTGAGCTTGGAAAACAAGTTTCAGCTCCTCGAACATCTCATATGCTCCGTGATGCTCAAAACGCTTTTGGAGCCCCGGTTCTAAGCTGTAAAGCATGCCGCACTGAACGAGGGAGTAATCATCAGCACGAGACTGCCAAGCATTCATAACGTCTTGGTTCTCTGGGACGGGAGCGTCACCTAGCGGTCCTTCTAGGACATATTGTTTCCTGGCAGCTATGAGGATGATCTCAAGTTCGGACCCAGTCCGTATAGTTGCTGCCGCCATCTTTCAGCTTGGTTTTCTAGGAGCAGCGTTGAAGTTCAAGTTGACATGAGCGTTGGCCATTTGATCTACAAGACACATCATTCAAAAGTTTTAGACTAAGTTCATGATAATTAAGTTCATCTAATCAAATTATCACAATGAACTCCCACTTAGATTGGACATCCCTCTAGTCATCTAAGTGTTACACGATCCGAGTCGACTAAGCCGTGTCCGATCATCACGTGAGACGGACTAGTCTCGTCGGTGAACATTCTCATGTTGATCGTATCTTCCATACGACTCGTGTTCGACCTTTCGGTCTCCGTGTTCCGAGGCCATGTCTGTACATGCTAGGCTCGTCAAGTAAACCCTAAGTGTTTTCGCGTGTGTAAATCTGTCTCACACCCGTTCTATGTGAACGTAAGAATCCATCACACCCGATCATCACGTGGTGCTTAGAAACGATTTAACTTTGGCAACGGTGCACAGTTAGGGGAAACACTTCTTGAAATTGTTGTAAGGGATCATCTTATTTACTACCGTCGTTCTAAGTAAACAAGATGTATAAACATAATAAACATCACATGCAATTATATAGAAGTGATATGATATGGCCAATATCATAAAGCTCCATTGATCTCCATCTTCGGGGCTCCATGATCATCTTGTCACCGGCATGACACCATGATCTCCATCATCATGATCTCCATCATTGTGCCTCCATGAAGTTGTCACGCCAACGACTACTTCTACTTCTATGGCTAACGTGTTTAGCAATAAAGTAAAGTAAGTTACATGGCGTTCTTCAATGACACGCAGGTCATACAAAAATAAAGACAACTCCTATGGCTCCTGCCGGTTGTCATACTCATCGACATGCAAGTCGTGATTCCTATTACAAGAACATGATCTCATACATCACAATATGTCATTCATCATTCATCACAACTTGGCCATATCACATCACATGTCAATTGCTGCAAAAACAAGTTAGACGTCCTCTAATTGTTGTTGCATCTTTTACGTGGCTGCAATTGGGTTCTAGCAAGAACGTTTTCTTACCTACGAATAACCACAACGTGATCTTGTCAACTTCTATTTACCCTTCATAAGGACCCTTTTCATCGAATCCGCTCCAACTAAAGTAGGAGAGACAGACACCCGCCAGCCACCTTATGCAACTAGTGCATGTTAGTCGGTGGAACCGGTCTCACGTAAGCGTACGTGTAAGGTTGGTCCGGGCCGCTTCATCCCACAATACCGCGGAAGCAAGATAAGACTAGTAGCGGCAAGTAAATTGACAAGATCCACGCCCACAACCAAATTGTGTTCTACTCGTGCAAAGAGAACTACGCATAAACCTGGCTCTGATACCACTGTTGGAGAACGTTGCAGAAAATTAAAATTTTTCCTAAGGTTTCACCAAGATCCATCTATGAGTTCTACTAAGCAACGAGTCAAGGGAGAGAGTTTGTATCTACATACCACTTGTAGATCGAGTACGGAAGCGTTCGAGGGAGTGGTGATGATGAAGACGTTCCCAACGTGATTCCGATCACCGATGACCAAGTGCTGAACGGACAGCACCTCCGCGTTCAACACACGTACGGGACGACGGCGTCTCCTTCGTCTTGATCCAGCAAGGAGGAAGGAGAGGTTGAGGAAGATCACTCCAATGGCAGCACGACGGCGTGATGCAGATGGAGGGACTGTACTCCGGCAGGGCTTCGCCAAGCGTATGCGGAGGAGGAGAGGTGTTGGGGAGGGGAGGGGCTGCGCCTTCAATGGTGTCTGCAGCCCTCCCCTCTACCCCTCTATTTATAGGGGAAAGGAGGAGGGGGCCGGCCCCCTCTAGATCCATCTAGAGGGGGCGGCCAAGGGGAAGGGGGCTTGCCCCCCAAGCAAGGCGCCCCTTTAGGGTTTCCCCCCTCAACCCTAGGCGCATGGGCCAAGGGGAGGGGGTGCGCCCAGCCCATGAGGGGCTGGCTGCCCCACGCAGCCCAAGTGGCCCCCAAAGGGTGGCCTCCCGTGGTCCTCCGAACCCTTCCGGTGGACCCTCCATAAAACCGATATGACCCAAACTTTTCCGGTGTCCGCTTGATGACTTCCCATATATAAATCTTTACCTCCGGACCATTCCGAACTCCTCGTGACGTCCGGGATCTCATCCGGACTCAACAACATTCGTAATCACATACAAGTCTTCCTATTAACCCTAGCGCCACCGAACCTTAGTGTGTAGACCCTACGGGTTCGGGAGACATGCGAACATGACCGGGACGCTCTCGGTCAATAACCAACAGCGGATCTGGATACCCATGTTGGCTCCACATGCTCCTCGATGATGTCATCGGATGAACCACGATGTCTAGGGTTCAGCAACCCGTATTCTATTCCCTTTGTCGACGGTATGTTACTTGCCCGAGACTCGATCGTCGGTATCCCAATACCTCGCTTAGTCTCGTTACGGCAAGTCACTTTACTCGCATCCGTAATGCATGATCCCGTGACCGGACACTTGGTCACTTTGAGCTCATTATGATGATGCACTACCGAGTGGGCCCAGTGATACCTCTCCGTCATACGGAGTGACAAATCCTCGTCTCGATCCGTGTCAACCCGCAGACACTTTCGGAGATACCTGTAATGCACCTTTATAGTCACCCGATTACGTTGTGACGTTTGGTACACCCAAAGCATTCCTACGGTATCCGGAGTTACACGATCTCACGGTCTAAGGAAGAGATACTTGACGTTGGAAAAGCTCTAGCAAAACGAACTACACGATCTTTGTGCTATGCTTAGGATTGGGTCTTGTCCATCACGTCATTCTCCTAATGACGTGATCCCGTTGTCAATGACATCTGATGTCCATAGTCAGGAAACCATGACTATCTGTTGACCAACGAGCTAGTCTACTAGAGGCTTACTAGGGACGTATTGTAGTCTATGTATTCACACGTGTATTACGATTTCCGGATAATACAGTTATAGCATGAATAAAGACAATTATCATGAACAAGGAAATATAATAATAATGCTTTTATTATTGCCTCTAGGGCATATTTCCAACATCACCTTGGTCTTTCTGATGATCACAAAGGATATCGTTGTTTCGAACCATCTTCTGGTCCTATCATTCTCTCTCGTCATGTCACATTCGATGAAAATACTTTTCCTTTTTCTGTCACTACAACCACAACACCAATTCCACCACAATCCGCCACCACCAAAACCCCTTCCCTAGTTCGGCCTTCAATCATCTCTGCTGCCATGGAATCTTGTTCTGTCTCTCAGCCGGAATCGCCCAACGTTAGCCACCCTCCTGCCCCGTCCCCCACCTCTCCCGCAACTGCATCCTCTACCCCAGCCGTCTTTCCCTCACCACATCCTACCACGGCAACCCCCTCGACACCCATCACCTCTGATTCTTCTTCCTCACCATCCTCTTCAACCGAAAACCCACTGCCACCCAATGCCGTTCTTATACCACCGCTCACCAATGATCATGTCATGTGCACCCGTGGAAAACGAGGATTTCTTCTCCCCACCAAACGTCTCAATCTTACCGCCACCCCAACCATCTCTCCTATTCCAACCAGTTATAAGCGAGCTCTTCTTGACCCTCTCTGGCTTTCTGCTATGCGCGATGAATTTGAAGCTCTTCAGCAAAATAATACATGGACTCTTGTTCCCAAACCTCCTGGTGTTAACATTGTTTCTGGCAAATGGGTTTTACGTCATAAATTTCATTCCGATGGCACTCTCGCTCGTTACAAAGCTCGTTGGGTGTGTCGTGGTTTCTCCCAGCAGCCTGGTATTGACTTTGATGAGACTTTTTCTCCTGTTGTTAAACCAAGCACTATTCGTGTTGTTCTTAGTCTTGCTGTTTCCTCTTCTTGGCCTATTCATCAACTTGATGTTAAAAATGCTTTTCTTCATGGCACTCTCAATGAAACTGTTTATTGTCAAGCAACCCTCTGGTTTTGAGAATCCTCATCTCCAAATTTTGTTTGTCTCCTCAACAAATCTCTTTATGGCCTTAAACAAGCTCCTCGTGCATGGTTTCAATGCTTTGCTACTTTTATTCAAACCATAGGCTTTATTCCCTCCAAATCTGATTCTTCTCTCTTTATTTATCAGTCTTCTACTCACACTGCCTACCTCTTGCTTTATGTTGATGATATCATTCTCACGGCTAGTTCTGATTCTTTTCTTCAACATACCATCTCTTCTCTCAATCGGGAGTTTTCCATGACTGATCTTGGTCCTCTTCATCATTTTCTAGGTATTCATGTTTCTGGCACAAAATCTTCCCTCTTTCTTTCTCAACGGTCATACATTTTGGACTTGCTTTCTCGTTCTGGTATGTCTGATTGTCAACCCTCTCGTACTCCAGCCGACGTTGGTGCTAAACTGTCGGCTGATGGTGATCCTCTTTCTGATCCTACTTTATATCATAGCATCACTGGCGCTCTTCAATATGCCACTCTTACTCGTCCTGAAATCTCCTATTCAGTTCAGCAAGCCTGTCTCTTTATGCATGATCCTCGTGCTCCTCATCTGGCTCATGTCAGACGCATTCTCCGCTATTTAAAAGGCACTCTTGATCACGGTCTCCTTATTAATTCTTCTTCACCTACAAGCTTGACAGTTTATTCTGATGCAGACTGGGCAGGGGTTGTCCAGATACTCGACGATCTACATCCGGATTTTGCGTTTATTTGGGTGATAATCTTGTTTCTTGGTGTTCTAAAAGGCAGGTAACAGTTTCCAGGTCTTCTGCTGAGGCTGAGTATAGGGCGGTTGCTCACGCTGTGGCTGAGGCGGTGTGGCTACGGCAGCTTCTCGTTGAACTTCATCGTCCGCTCCCACGTGCTACCATTGTTTACTGTGATAACATCTCTGCAGTATACATGGCTTTCAATCCAGTTCAACATCGTCGCACAAAGCACATTGAGATTGACATTCACTTTGTTCATGAAAAGGTGGCTCTTGGCGAGGTTCGCGTTCTTCATGTTCCTACAAGTGCCCAATTTGCTGACATTTTTACCAAAGGACTCCCGACTGCATCGTTCACCTACATTCGCTCCAGTCTCAACATTGTTTCACCTGACGTCGAGACTGCGGGGGATCTTAGAGTATAAAGTCTATTCGTATTGTAATCTATCTCTATTAGTCTAGTCTTGGAGCCCAAGCTTTGTAATATATATAAACAGCCCTTGAGGCCCCAATCAATACAACAATTACTTCTCCAATATCTCAATCTATCACTCCACACAGGCGAGAAAGTCACCCACCGAGCAAACCGCAGGTGGCCTCGGCGAACCACCGTCACTAACCTGACTACTAACCTGAATGGACTCCTCCTCGTCGTCGTCGGAGTCACCTCCCCCTAGCGCCCAGAACCTGCTACCAGAGGGGGACGGGCCAGGGGGCCGCCCGCCGGACGAGACGCACCACCGCGCGCGCCCCTCGGCAGGCCGCACCGCCGTCCAGCCGTCCGCCGCCGCCACGGGGCTCCCCCCGCCGTCGCCCACGGAGTCGCCCCCCGAGTCGCCTGGTCGTACGAGAGCCGTTGGGTCTCCCATCTTTCCAGGTATCGTCCTACCCTGTTTGACGACGTACTCCACTATTACTGCTGCCAACGTCCCATACTGTGCTCAAATAGTGGATCGACACTGCACTACGGACTTTGAAGCATCCAAGACTAAGATCATACTCCCTCTGTCACATGTACTAGTTTGTAAAAGGCGATCCTCGGTCAAGTGTATGATGCGGTTCAACAAGATTATGAGTCATTCAAGATTAAAATATTGTCTGTAAAAGATTTGCAGTCAGCCGGTATATATGATGCGGATATATGCAAATCTTCCCGATTTTCTGTTTCCGGAGAAGCATGACCTGTGCTAGCTGTGCGCCTGTGCGGTGGAGAACAGGAGAAGCAACCCGTTTTTTCATTTCTTCACCGCACTAATCTTATATCTTATATCTTATATTTACTAATTGAAGGCACCGTAAGAACTCCCATGTTAATCCACATCATTAAGAATATTTTAGCCGTTCAATATATATAACGGGTTTATCTTGACCTTACGATTTATGTTACATTACTTTTGCCAGAAAAGACACAAATCTGACCCAACATGCACGTATGTGCTGGCTAACAGGAAAAAAGACATCCCTCCTTAGCCAACCACGTACAGAATTCTCCAAAAAAAACATGTGCAGAATTCTCAGGAAAAAAACAAAGTAAATACGTGTAGGTCAAGCTACATGTACATCTTTCTACCTACAGAGTCCATATCGTAAAATAATCATCCCTCCTAGCAAACCATATATAAAATTCTAAAAAAGACGCTCAAAAGAAAAAAAATGACAGATGTAGGTCAACCTACACGTACATAATTCTATCTTGATTGCAATCTTTTTTACGTACAGAGCTTCAAAAAAAAAATCTTTTTTACATACAGAGTCCATATCATGTTTCTCTTCCCAGCTTCAACCTACACGTACATAACTGCAGAAAAAACACATAAGAGTCCATATCATCTTCCTCCTCTGATGTCCTATGCTATTGATCGATCGATCGACTGCCTGATATTTCACCACAACCATAGGAACACAAGCATCGGTTTTTTCGGATGATAATATGTTACAAGCCCACTGATGTTGTTCGCAAATATCTCAGGTAACTGCTCCTCCTCAGTTTGGATGTGCAGATTTTTCTTGGTCTATGGACAAAATTTGGAATCAACGTACATGCATGCTGCAACCCTCCTACCATCGATTGGTCTCCTCAGCAACATATCCCCGACTCGCCGTTGTAGAGTCAAACATTGATGTGCCTATGTTGGCATCATCTCATGTCCAGGCCGATCGTTCCCTCCTAGACCCAACGGTCAACAACAAAACTTTATCTTGGACTGATAAGCTCCATGACTAGAATGCGTTGTGGTGATCCATGTTGCCACCAGTCCAAGGTGACATGCCGCCTCCTCAGCTGATTTTTCTGTTAGTGGACGCATTAATTTTTGTTGTATTCAGATCTTCGAATATGTAATAATAATAGCCTATACATAAGGTCACGCTATGGTGTCTTAATTGGTTGTGTCACAATATCCCTATTGCAGGATTGGTGGATTTTCATCTTGCAGCATTCAAGATTTTAGATAATCTTGCATCGTTATAAGTTTTGTGTACAACTTTTTAGGATATTTTTTTCCACAAGATACCTGATGAAATCCCTGCCAGAGCAAATAATTTTTTTAACTATGAGAGATATGAGTTAAACTCCAGGGTCACGATCATCAAGTGGGGAAGATTGCAATGAATGTGGTACGTACTGATTTACAAGCACTAATAAAATACATAGACTATTTCTATTAAACATGAAAAATACTTGGGAAGGATTATAATATGAACTTACATTTCTGGGGTCATGGTCGACATTAATTAACTATTGTTCTAATAGAGGGGTTGGTTTCAAACCACTACAAAATAGGGAGCAAAGGATTGGAGGTAATGCCATATTCTTATGTATGCCTGTATGTGTTCCAACTACTTATAGTTATACTTCATTAATTAGCAGAACATAAAGTAAAATGAGTATTGTTACCATATATTTAGGGATTCCACCCATGTACTAGCCTGTTCTACTGCTATGGAGTACTACTACCATACATTATCTTACATTAAAAAGATGTCCTACAAGTCAAAGCTTTCTGATATGATATTGATCTGCTATATTTCTAGGCTCATACATTTTTTGAATTTCATCTACCCAAGATTGCAATCTTCTGATTTTTACTATATATAACCGACTTTCTTCCACACATTTTTGTCAATATCAATAAGATTGATCACGCAAATGGTGCTCGATGGATAGAGATATCCACTTTGTGCAAAAGTGTGCTAATTGTTTTTTATTTTCTACTTAATTATTTGAGTCAACCTAATTAATTTGGTATATCATATGATTGTCCGTGTTTTTTCATATTAAATCAACTTTGATGAAGTTCAAAAAACAATTCGACTTTATGGCCAGCAAAGTACTTTAAAAAATTGTAAAGAGTAGCATTTCTAAGACGGACATTTAAATAGTACTAAAAATACATTATGCACTATTTTACAATAAGTAAGAAAATCATGGACTAGCCCGTGCGAATGCACGGGTTGTCGACTAGTAGTACTAATGCACATATATAGGCAGGAAGCAATAATGCGCTAATATCATCTCACAGTATATGTTGCTCATGTTTTATTGATATCATAGGCTTACCAGTTGGTAATTTTACTAAGTACTCTAGCTACTTTATTACTCAGATATAACGGAGTGTCTAAAATTACATAAGCGTCTTCACGAAGCAGAATGATGCAGCGCCAAGATGTTTTTTCGCGCACAACGACGGTGAAGTCGTGAACACAACCACGCCACCTTTGTCCATATGTTAACGGAATACATGTCAAAGAATAGGATAATTGATCAACCTTGGCCATGCAAGTCTAGTCTTGGAGCTCAAACTTTGTAAGCTATATAAACAGCCCTTGAGGCCCTAATCAATACAACAATTACTTCTCCAATATCTCAATCTATCATGGTATCTGATGCCTAGATTTTCCGCACCTGGTATGGCTCCGCCACCCGCGCCGCCGCCCCGGCCGATTCGGCCCCTCTTCTCCATGGCCGAGTTCCGCACCGGCGAGGCGCTCCCTACGCCTGGTTCGGCCGAAGCCTGAGCCGGACTTGCTCCCCGTGAAGCCGGACCACGTCGACATGGTGGCGCCTGACGACGAGTCCGCCCTCAAATGGGCGAAGGAGGACTACGTCCGCGAGCAGGTGCACCGCCAGCGCCGGGCGTACCTGGAGCACCAGGCCCGTCGCCTCGCCGAGGAGGGCGGCGTTATCATCATCGACAGCGATGAGCAGGGCGAGGCCGGGCCGTCAAGCGCCCCGCCACGTGTCGGCGACCCGGGCCAGGGCTGCACCAGGGATGTCGCAGGCGAGGCGCGCGAGGACTACGAAGACGACGACGACGACGACGACGACGACGGCGACTACACCCGCTTCTACAGGCTTCTCGACTTGTAGACGACGGCGGCGGCGATGGCGGCGGCTACACCCGCTTCTACAGGCTTCTCGACTTCTAGACGACGGCGGCGGCGACGGCGGCGGCTACACCCGCTTCTACAGGCTTCTCGACTTGTAGACGACGGCGGCGGCGACGGCGGCGGCTAGGCTTTTTAGTTTGTTTTTTAAGTTAGGCGTAGTTCTTGCATGTTGTTACGTTTTTGTACAAATTTCAATGAAGTATGGCCGAGTTCCTTAAAAAATCGCCGAGTTTGCAAAAATTTAAAACGAACTTTGCCGAACCCGTGGCGACCGTGGGCCTATGACTGGGAGCGAACTGAACCCTAGGGGCCAATCTAGCGCCGGTTCGTCCCGAGGCCGCTCTCTTTTGGCGCCCTGGGGGGCCGAACGGCTGGAAATGCACTTAGTGGCTATGTCTAAACGTGGACCAAAAGTGGGCTGCAATTTAGTTGCGCCAGCCGGGTGTTGAACTCGAGACCTCTTGCCTTCGATACCATGTAGAAGTGCATGCTCTAGCCAATGCAATCAAAAAACCGATCTGATAAAAAAAACTAGGCAACACATTATACGTCAACAAGGCCATCAATAATCCCAAACCGCCAAGTCTAAAAGGAAGGTCTGATGAATCCAACAACCCGCAGCGGCAAAAACCTTCAAGATAGTGCTTTATCCATTCGGCAATCTGCAGCAGTATATCTACTTACTTGGCAATGACAAATATATACTGATTGATGATATAAACTTATAGATTATGGTGAATTGTATTTACCTGCGCTTATCTTTTGGTCTGAACAGAGCTTGGCGATTTAGAGGTTGCTGGTCTCCGTCGATGAATATTCGATGACAAATGAAAGAAACAGAGGCAACCAACTCAGGAGGCCGCCCACCCAGCAAAACGCACCAAAGAACCAATCTTTCTTAACCAGAGAAGAAGAAGGCGAGACCCAATCTCAGCCGTCGTCCGTCCTTACCTGCCGGCGGTGGCGGGCCGGTGGGGGTCCGGACCTAAGGCGACATGGCCCTCCCAGGAGAGAAGCAGGCGTCGGAGCTGTGGTAGGCCGTCCATGGTGATGGAGACGCCCGGGCAGGAAGGGCTCAATCTGGATGAACCAGCCCGCACCGAGCCCAGCCGCCTCAACAGGAGCTCGTCTCTCTGCCTGCCGGCGGCTCACCGGAGCCGCCACCGCCGGCGACCGCCTCCCTCACCTTGTGCCCCTTCTCCTTCTCCTTTCTTCCTCTCTTCCCCGAGGAGCGGGGAGCCGGCGAATCCGTCGGTCCGGAGCCATCATCGCCGCCATTTGGGGAGGGACGCGGTCCCGGTCGACGCGGCGTGAGGCGGGCGACGCGGGGGCAGGAGGTGGCGTCAGGATGGAGGTACATGCGACGGGGCACCGGCAAACAGAGGCGGGCGGCGGAGGTGCTGCAGGTGCTGAATTCCAACTAATGCAGGGGCTCTTTTGCAAAAATGAAATGTTTCCTCATGTACTCACTTAATAAAGGACTGTGGGTTAATTTCTTATAAACCGAGGGACTTTTATGCAGTCAGTCAGTATATATGACGCGGATATATGCAAGCCTTTTCGATTTTCTGCTCCGGGAGAAGCACGGCCTGTTCTAGCTGTGTGCCTGTGCGGTGGAGAAGTAACCCAATTTTTTCATTTCTTCCCCGCACCAATACTAATGTCCTTACATAGGCAGGAAGCAATAATGTGCTAAAACATCTCACAGTATATGTTGCTCATGTTTTACTGGTTTCATAGATAGACTTACCAGTTGGTAATTTTACTAAGTACTCTAGCTACTTTATTACTCAGATATAACGGAGTGTCTAAAATTACATAAGCGTCTTCACGAAGCAGAATGATGCAGCGCCAAGATGTTTTTTCGCGCACAACGACGGTGAAGTCGTGAACACAACCACGCCACCTTTGTCCATATGTTAACGGAATACATGTCAAAGAATAGGATAATTGATCAACCTTGGCCATGCAAGTCTAGACCGTATGCAGACCGTATGAGTGCCTGACGGAGAGTATTTATACGTGAGAGTTATGGCCAGCTCCAGCTAGCGGTCAAGTCATTTGTCTTGGAGCAATCTGCATACCGATCTGTGGATGGCTGTGCTGCATCTCTCACACGGCAATATATGCTGTGCGTAGGTTATTCCAACACTTTGACTTGCTAGCATAACCAAAATACCTGACAGAAACTAAAAGCTAGATTAATTTTCTGCAGATGTACAAAACACACATAAAGCTACACAGGCTGCTGCCAAGCGCTTAGTATGACATAGACGATTTAACGGAAAATGGTCAAAACTGAGAAACGCTAAAAATTAGGGGTAAAACAGATTAGTGGGACTGAATAAATGGCAGAAATGTGGAAGTTCCTAAATCCAAATTGCCCAACAAAGAGAAATAGTGTGCATCCCACACCTAGATTTGTGCCTTGAGCTTTGGGAGGTAAATAAATTAAAAAGCAACGTGAACAGTCAATACTGCGACTTGACCCTTTCATGACAGCCCATTCATGCCTGCCGGTGGAGGCCCCCGTGCTAGCATGAATCTCTCATTCTTTGGAAAAGACAATAAATGAACATTTAAGCCATTCTGGATGGTATGCCCTACGTGAAGTTCAGTATTAGTTCATCGTACCTTATGTAAGGTTGTCTGCAGCTGATGCCCCCTACACCCCGTTGCTTCGGTGGTGTGAGGTTGACTGTAGCTGATGCCACCTCTCATTTTTTCTCTCTATGGGCTCCCTGGAGCTATGTAATAACCGGCCCACTGTCATATTATTAATACAATAATGAGTTCAGGTGGGCGATCGCCCCCCGTTGACTGCTCAAAAAAAAAAATTAAATGGAGTAACCGCTCTGGGTGATGAATGTTGTGCCTGCGGCTGCGGGCGTTGCTCCTGACACCATCGGTGTTATCCACGATCGGGGCTTCATCGGATCGTACAACGACTGGTGCGAGGCTTTCTCGACGTATCCCAGGACGTGTGACCTCGTCCAGGCTGATAAAGTGTTCAGCTCTTATCAGGATAGGTAATGGAAATAACAGATGATTTGAGTTCTGTCATGATGTATTTGGGTTATCATATTCAACCATGGATTCACTATAACATTGAGCTAATTTTGAGGCTTGACAGTCACAATATTGGTCATACAAGCAATTCACGAATAATTAGAATAAGGAAGAGAACTTTCACATGCAAATACACTATCATGGAAATATTTTGTGATTATGAGCCCCCATCAAAATATTATATGCAAAAATTGGACAAGGAAGACAACGTAATGATTTATGTTTGCTCATATTCACAAAGAAGTCATATTGTCATAGATTCTTTAACATGTGGTGCTTGCCCCCATCTTTACTAGCCAAAATTCCGCACCAAGTATAGATACTACTTGTGCATCAAAAAACCCTTAAACCCAAATCTTATTTTCAAGGGTCCACCATACCTACCTAAGGATTGAGCAATATCTTTCAAGTAAGTTGTCATCGGTGCAATAAGGTAATAAAAGTTGCTTCTAAAAGTGTTAGATCATTTAGTGTAAGAGAAAATTGAGCGTTGTACGAACTTATGATGGCAAAGCAATAAAAGCGACGGACTGCATATAATAAAGGTTGTATCATAAGGGGCAATATAACTTGACGTTCTTTTGCACTAAGGGGTTGAGCATACAAACAAATAAGCGCATGGCAACCTCTGCTTCCCTCTGCGAAGGGTCTATCTTTTACTTTTCAGTATTTACTTTTATGCAAAGAGTCAACGTTTTTCTCTCTATTCCTTTTATTTTCTCTTTTGGCAAGCAACATGTGGTGGGGAAAGATCTAGGGACATATATCCAGTTGAATATGAGTAGCATGAGTTATTATTGTTGACATCACCCAAAGGTGAATACATTGGGAGGCTAAATTATAAGCCCTATCTTTCAATGTGTCCGGTTGAAACATTTTGCTCATGTGTATGCAGTGAGTGTTAGCAATCATAGAAGACTATAAGAAGGTTGAGTATGTGAAGTTCTTACTTAGACTCTGTTGAATAAGTTGAATTGCAATTGCTTGGTGACTGAGAACATAGGTTGTTGAGTTTTAAGAGAATTCATTGTTTGAACCGTAACATGTGAATTGGTTGCAACTATAACATGAGAAGTTTTATAGGAAATAATTATTGTTATGATGCTAGGAAAAGTGATTGAAATTATCATTGATCAAACTTATGCACTTTTCTAGCATTCACACTTCGTAAATTATTTATATTATCATTTACCTACTCGAGGATGAGTAGGAATTAAGCTTAGGGATGCTGATCGTCTCCAACGTATCTATAATATATGAAGTATCCATGCCATTATATTATCATTCTTGGATGTTTTACAATCATGTTATTGCAACTTTATATCATTTTTGGGACTAACCTATTGACCCAGTGCCCAATGTCAATTGCTGTTTTTTGCTTGTTTTTTACATCGCAGGAAATCAAGAGACCAAACACCCGTAACTTTTGGAGAATTTTTCTGGACTAGAAGGAACCCAATGGGCCTGAGCTGCACTGGGGTGGCTGAGGGGGCACAACCCACCAGGGCACGCCAGGCCTCGGCGCGCCAGGTGGGTTGTGGCCTCCTCGGTGGCCTCCGCACCCCTCTTTGCACTATAAATTCCCAAATATTCCGAAACCCTTCGGGGTAGCCATAGATCAGACGTTTCGCCGCCGCAAGGCCTCTGTATACACGAGATCCAATCTAGACCCCGTTCCGGCACCCTATCGGAGGGGGAAATCATCACCGGTGGCCATCTTCATCATCCCGGCGGCCACCACGATGAGGAGGGAGTAGTCCACCCTCGGGGCTGAGGGTTTGTACAAGTAGCTATGTGTTTGATCTCTCTCTCTCTCTCTCTCTCTCTCTCTCTCTCTCTCGATCTATATCATGGGCTTTGTTAATATAGTCGAATCATATGATGTTTCTCCCCTCTATACTCTTGTTATGAGAATTGAATCTTTACCCTTCAAAGTTTTGTCTTGTCGGATTGAATATTCAGAGATGAGAACACATGATATATGTCTTGCAATATGAATACTTGAGGTGACAATGAGGTATCTTATTGATTCACTTGATATGTGTTATGGCATTCAACTCGCGGATTCCTGCTGTGATATTGGGGTAATCTAGGCATAGAGGTTGATGCACGTTTTTCTTCAACAGAAACTTTGGGGTCTCTTTATAGATCTTTGTGTGGATTGAATATCATGAATAGGAATTTGCTTTGGTGTTATTCTAGTACGAACTTTAGGATAGATCGAACGGAAAGAATAGCTTTGTGTTATTTTAGTACGAACTCTTGAATAGATCGAACGAAAATAATAGCTTTGAGGTGGTTTCATGACCTACAAACAATTCCTATCTTTTGTTCTCCGCTAATAGGAACTCGGGAGTGATTCCTTATTGCACTTTGAGGGATGATCATATGATCCAACTATGTTAGCATTGTTGAGAGGTTGCACTAGCAAAAGTACAGACTCTAGGCCTCATTTTTAAGCATTGCAACACCATTTTTGTGCCCGTTTACTATTTGCTACCTTGCTGTTTTTATTTATTCAGATTATAAAAATATATTTCTACCATCCATATTACACTTTTATCACCATCTCTTCGTCGAATTAGTGCACCTATACAATTTGCCATTGTATTGGGTGTGTTGGGGACACAAGCGATTTCTTGTAGTTGGTTGCAGGGTCGTTTGAGAGAGACCATCTTCATCCTACACCTCTCACAGACTGATAAATCTTAGGTCATCCACTTGAGGGAAAATTGCTACTGTCCTACAAAACTCTGCGCTTGGAGGCCCAACACATGTCTACAAGAATAAAGTTGTGTAGTAGACATCAGGTACCACCTCCTCAGGCTTGTATGCCCACATTGGGATGGCATGAGCTTTGAGTGGCATGACGCGGCGATGGAGCATGACGTTCACCATGTCCACCAGCTGGAGATCTTTCTTGTCCGTCCAGAATTGAATCTTGTGGAGCAGTGCCTTTGTCTCCTCTAGATTCCCCCACTCCATGCCTTTCCTCTTCCAGGAGGCAAGCTTCTTCAAGGGCCTGGCCGAGAACTCCGAGACCTCGGCCTGGCCTTCAGTGAGTGGCTCGATGATGTTAAAACACTCGTGCTGCCACTCCTTGATGGTCTCTATGAACGTACCTTTGAACCAGCTGGCCTTCTGGTTCTTGCTGATTGTCGCGCCCCCGCACACCGCGAGTTCGGGACCACTTTATCTCAACTTGATGCCAAAGATCTTCAGCCACAGTCGGAAGTGTGGCTCGATGTTGAGGAAGGCCTCATAGACGGTGATGAAGGAGGCGAGGTGAAGAATGGAGTTCAGGGCTAGAAGATGGAAATCTAGCCCATGGAAGAATGGTGCATGTGAACCCCAGACCTCTGATGAGGTGGGGGACGAAGAAAACCCTCTCCACGGGATTGGGAGCAGTTACCCGCTGGTTCGGGTTTGGCGCACGGGTGTTGACCTCAGTGGGATGTACCCCGCACTGTGCAGCTCCAAAATGGTGCCCTCCGTGACGGAGGAGCCGCCCCAGTGCCCCTTAAGGTTGGCGCCAGCCATTGCTAGGGATGGAGGTGGAGAAGCGCTGCAGGTGGCAAGATGAGTTCGGGATTGGATCTTGGTGCTAGAGCTCGAGAGAGGCAAAAGGGAAGGGGAGCATGCTTTTCTGGTCGCTATCCCTTTGCTCTTATATAGGCTGATAAAAGGCCAACTGTCCCTCCAGCCGCGTCGTTGAAATCGCCACTACCCTTACGTTATGCTTATAGGGAGAAATAAAATCTTAATGATATCCCTCAGAAGACGGACATGATCTCCATTTAGATGGGACGTGCCAATACGAGGATTGCGTCGAGCTACGATTCGAGTGAGCAGTAACTGCCCGCCTAGTTGTGAGTGGCGCCGCTTCGATAAAGTTGTCAGTCTAAGAGTACTGTTCAGACGTACGGGGTAGGCCTTCAAGGCTAAGTAACCTCTCGTCTTCGGATAATGAGTAAGTTCTGTTGGGTCCTGGTCAAGGGACGCCATTCCTACGAGGAGTGGTCCATGGTGGCCTTAGAGAAAGGAGAATATTTCGGATTAACAGCAATAGAACTCGTCTGTCAAGCCAAGGAATTCAGATCTGGAGTTATTCCAATCAAAGAAGTCATCCTCGGTGTAGAAGACCAGTTCGGAGGCTACTGACGGTGTCCTGAACTAGTGGGTGGCTAGGTGCCAACCTAGTCGGCCCATAGTCCTCAGGCTGGGCCTAGAGGCCCTCATTATCATTCAGGTGGACTCCAGAAGCTACACGCCTGGAAATGATCAAGACTACATCCACCGAAATCTTGACGTACACTTCAGGACATCTCCTGCCGCCTCCATACGCGCCCCTGGATACCGACTATGTAACCCTAGATCCCCTACCTGGCGTGTATATAAGCCGGAGGGTTTAGCCCATAGAGGGGACCGAATCACAATTCCATTCATCTAGCCCTCGGGTTAGATCTCTCCTTGCGATCTCGAGGTAGATCAAGCTTGTACTCGATACATCACCATCAAAACATGACGTAGGGTGTTACCTCCGATCATGTTACCACGGATCCGAGATCCATAGCTCGGCACCCCCTACCTCAAGGTCTGCCGGTTTTGACACCGACAACAAGTTTGGAAAAGGTTCACGAAATTGTGAAAGTTCATAGGTTTGATAAAAGTTTGCCAAATTCATAAACAGTGATTCATTTGAAAAAAAAAATCATGATTCAAAAAATAAGTTCCCTGATTTGAAAAAAGTTTACAAATTAAATAAAATTTTCACGAATTTAAGAAAATGAAAAAATAATAGAGAAAAAAAAAAAAAAAGAAAACTAAAAAAATTAAACCGAAGAAAAAAAAAGCCAAAGGAAAAACTAGATTGTGAAGATGCACAACTAAGAAAAACAAAGAAGTTTGTCACAGTTGGTCACAGTAGGTGGAAGCAAACCAACAGGCTGGGAGTTCGAATCCTACCTCTTCACCTAATTTTTGAAGGTTAAAAAAAATGGGCCAGGCCCATGATGGAGGGCGGGCGGATAGGCTGTGTAGGTCTAAATGCAGCTCGTACGTGTCACGTATGGAGGAGGGTATACCTTATGGTGAAATGACCATACTGACTTACATGGATTGTAAGTATGGTGTACCGAAGCAAGGCTCATAAAATATATAACATCGTCTTAATGTCTGTCTCGTACATTTTTTGAATTGTTCTATAGCAATGCAATGACAATTGATTATACAGCTGAAATAAATGATGTTTTACCCGTTTCTTTTTTATCCTGTAGTATAGCACGGGCATCTTACTTGTAACTACGTACATGACAACAAGATTTTATCAATAGGGGCCCATCAACGGTGCAACATGTGTACGTAGCAGGTGGCCGCCTTGATTTTGTCTTACATTACAGTTTTTTATTAGGGTTGTCTTACATTACAGTTAATTACATTTCTCGTCTGAACGATTCCTTGACATGGGAGGTGGCATCGTGTTTGTCTCTGCGTCTAATAATAAATAGAGAAGATTAGACATGGCAGCGCTCCCTCCTGGCGACGCTCATCGGCCTCACGCGTAGTGCAGCCATCCGGTCGGCCAACCAGGGCCACGACGACACCAGCACCCAGCACGTGCATGCATGTGCGCCAACGAATCTGATCTAACCAAGCACCTTTGCGTCCCACTTCCTTCTTAACCAATGGCTGGCGTCAATATTCACCCATCATTGACAGCAAAATGTACTTGCCGTGGTAGTTTTTTCACGCCCGCCACTGGTATGAAGTTTGAGAAAAAGGTTCCACCCACCGGCGCAGCACCGGCACTCAACTGTATGCATGCACACACGCACGCAACATTTAGGCTCACATGTCGCCGCGCGCTGGATCTGCCGCTGCACGCTCGCCTGCTGGATCCGCAGTTGCTCACCCGTTGGATCCATCGCCGCGTGCACGCCCATTAGATCGGCAGCAGCAGGCCAATTTGATCCGGCGCTGTGCGCATTAGATCCACCACCGGAGCATCCTCGCGTCTACAGACCGGCGCCCACCGTTCACTCACCTACACGTACTTCTGCTGCAGCTCCAAGCCCCGGCAGCTTGAGGCGCTAAGTGGGTCTTTGGGAGAGAGAGAGAGAGGGAGGGAGATTGAGAGAGATTGAAGGGCTGGGGAGAGCGTGGTTAGAAAGGCAGATGGATAGGACGAAGAGAAAATTCTAGACATTTGAAACATAGGAGTAGTTTGTATGTGAAGTGGCCGCTCCGTCCTCGATTAGTGTTCGAACTTGTTTCACACTCAACATACACCAGTACATTTGATGTGCCAAAATTTAGCGAATCTGCCCGACCTTCTTAGCATATTACTGATGTACACAATAATACATCTTGCCTTGTGAGTATGAAACATAACAAGCAGAAATGGACGACATACATCTGTTAGGTTCGACTGCCCCAACTTTGTCTTATAGAGGAACCAACTAATTAAGCACATTAATTTCCTATCTCAAGTTGAATGAGATCTGAATCAACTGCATGGTGTTGCACGAGCTACAACAGTAGATTTATATGTGAGAAGCATCAAAGTTGGGTGACATTCATACTATATTGTTCGGTGGCACCAAAACTGCCTATAAATTGGCCCCTTCGTTTCCATGTAGAGAACCCAACCTAGCTAGCCTGCTTCAGCTTCCCACCTACTATCATACAGCCATGGCCGGTAAGAGCCCCTCCTATTACCAAACTAGTCCATGCCAAGAGGTCAAGCAAAAGGAACATCGTTTCCACCTTTACATGGACCAGCATGGTGAAGGGAAACCTGGAGCCAACCAAATAGTTCCTCTGAAGCAAACTAGAGACAACGAAATAGATCCTTTGAAGCCCGTTGAGTTTGGTCTAACCGCCGTGGTTGATTGGAGCGTGCGTGACGGTCGTGCCCCAGAAGCAAACATTGTTGCACGTGCAAAAGGCACGTCCATCCTGGCAGATATGAGCCAGCAGACTTGGTTCATGTGTTACACTTTGTTGTTCTCCGATGACAGGTTTGTCATAAAGCTTTGTTTATATTGTATATACTAGGTGTATCTGTCTCTTATCTATTCCCTCGCTTGAAATTCAAATGAAAATTATGTTTTCAAAGATCTTTTTAATTTCATTTTATTTTTTGCA
The DNA here is from genome assembly GCA_021605205.1 of Aegilops longissima. NCBI lineage: Eukaryota > Viridiplantae > Streptophyta > Magnoliopsida > Poales > Poaceae > Aegilops > Aegilops longissima. The sequence continues at coordinate 91,465 of JAHIAM010007215.1, forward strand.
TATCAATTATTTCATGCTGAATTCTAGAATTTTCATCAAGAATATATATATATATATATATATATATATATATATATATATATATATATATATATATATATATATATATATATATATATATATGATCTTAACACAGCATGAATGGATTAGGTTTAAGGGGTCCAGCCTTGAGTGCATAGGAAGTCATGTCGCCAATACAGATGGGCAATATGCTGTGGTAGGTGGGACCGGAGAGTTTGCCGGTGCAAATGGTGTTGTCAACGTGAAGATACTCGAGTGGTTGCCAGATACTACCGGTGTGATTAGAGAGCTTAACATCCGTGTTTCATGCCCCTGTCCCAATCCGGTTAGTGCATCTCCTCGTATTCTTTTAATCTTTGTCTACCCGGCCCATAACACCCCTAATGAAAAAGATTATAGCAAATATAATTTTTAATTGCACAACATGTTGGTGTGCAGACAGAGACGCCTTTGAGCAAGGTGGGACCTTGGGGTGGGAATGGAGGGTCAATTTTTGACATCCCAGACCAACCTCTGTCTATTCAATCTGTGACTATCACATGCAGTGATGTCATCAATTCTTTAGCATTTTCTTATGTTGACAAAACCGGTCAGAAGAAAAACGTTGGACCATGGGGTGGTGCGGGTCCACTTTCCGTGACGGTGAGTGGTTTTCGCTTTTTCACTTTATCGATTGTAAATCTATGCATATACCGCTTGCTTTTTTTTACTTGCATATATCCCGTAGAAGGCGAAATACTATATAAACTGACAAATGATTTCTTTGTAGATCACGCTTGCTTCTTCGGAGATTTTGAAGCAAGTTACGGGAACAACCAACAACATTGGAGGCGACATTGTTGTAACGTCGCTTGCCTTCGCCACTAGTGTTACCACATATGGGCCTTTTGGAAAACCAAATGGCACACCTTTCAGCAGCCAGGTGCCAGACAATAGCAGCATCGTGGGTCTCTACGCGCGTGCTGGAGGGTCTGTTAATGCACTTGGAGCATATGTCTGCCCAAATTAGCTCAAGGAAATGTTGCTTTTCAGACAAGGCCATCCCTTCTCCAGTATTCGTTGATCGTGTGGTCGGAACTACTTAATTTGCTTTTCATCAAATTTTGTATTTCATGTAGCCTACTTTTTCCATTTTCATGAGAATAAAATTGCGATGGATCTTTGTTATTTTGATTTATCTGTGTCTCTAGTTGAACACCGTTTATACATACTACTCCCTTGGTAACTTAATATAAGTCGCTTTTTGGAAGAAAAAAAATCCGCAACACGATCTATGTTGCAATGGTAGAGTTTGGCGATGGGCCGGTAAATCGGGCGACTCGCAAGGCGTCCTTCGGCAGACGTGTAGCAGCGCCCAATAAAACTAAGCAGCTTGAGCGCGTTCCCCGAGAAAAAGCGGGAGAGGCCAAGGTAACGCGCGAGGAATTTGATAATAAACACAAGGCAGCAGGCACGGCAGTAGAGGTGCAAGCCCGCAGTGCTATGCATGTGACAATCTAAGGAGATGAAAACCACGTATACGAGGAGGCACCACTTGTTGCCGGATCCAAACATTGAACACCAGATCATGGGTTTCACTTCCAAGATCAATTTTGAGAAATCATTCCGCCAAAGTACTGCCAGAGAGCGCAAGGGATAGAGAGAAGGAGAGAGAGATAGTACCGTGATGATCTCCATTGTTTTTTCTCATGCGGTGAGAGAGAAAATACACATGAGAGCGCTCATGCCATTTTATCCAATACGCTCCATGTGCATGCCCCCAGCGTGTGTGCGACTGGGGCAGGACCCTGTCGACGTTCACTTGCAAGAGTCTCCTCGAAAAGCAATAATCAAAGGAGGTACACGTATTTTAAGTTTCATCAATATAATAATTGAGACTAAGTACAATTGTTTCAAATGAATAAAAAGTACAACTCTTTCAAATGAAGAGCAGATTTTTTTTCGAAAAGAGGGGACATCCCTCGGCCTCTGCATCGAGTGATGCACACAACCTTTCATTTATCATATCAAAGTTTATCATCCGACCAATAACAAACTTCAACCAATAAATTGTCGCACATGACTGCCCGAAGGGTAAAGGAAGTTTAAAAACGTAGAAAAATGAGCCTCATGCATCACAAATCCTACTAGCAGTCCGCCAACCAAATCGGTTGAACAAATCCCAGGAGACCATCTCCCATCGGTTGCACCCAAAGACCGTGAGCGCCCGTTCCTCCTCCTCCTCCTTGCGAAGTAATGACCACGCATGGATCCAGCTGGTAGCCTTGAAGACCTGCAAAAAGTTCGGAACTTTCATTCTGTTAAAAATACAATCATTACGAGTGTTTCAAATGGCCCAAATTATAGCATAAATTCCCACACGGATCTGAGACTTAAACTTGGGGTGCACCCCCACTAATCAGTTTCCAAATATATTCGTACTATACTCGTAGGTGGAGGTAGGTTGAAAGCTATATGGACCGTTCTCCACAGCAGCTTGGCAAATGGGCATTGCAGGAATAGATGCTGAATTGACTCCTCATTGCCACAAAAACTACACTTAGAGCATCTCCAGCCGCGCCCCCAACAGGCCTTTCCCAGGTGTTTTTTCGGCGCCGGCGCCGAAAAAACGGCCCAATCGCCCCCCCAGAAGGCTGTTTTTCGCCGGCTCGGGCCGAAATTGGTGCCGGCGGACCCAGGCAGAACCCAGCGCCTTGGGGGCCTGGGGCGCCGACACAAGCGAAAAGGGGCGTGTGGGTCCGCCTTGTCGGCGAGTCGAGCGCCTCTTCCCGCCGTTTCTTCCTGCTTTTCCCCCACTTCCCTCCCATTTGCCCCTTTCCTCACGCTATTCTCCCTCCCGCTCGCCCCCCAGCCGCCCGTCATGCCGTCGAAGAAGTACGCCGTCCCCCGCGCCGCGGCCACCGCTACCGCCTCCGTCGCCCAGCCGAAGCAGAGGAAGCCGTGGGCGCCGCCGTCCAAGCCGCCGGGCATGTCGAACGCCGACTGGAGGGTGGAAGTACAGCGACGGGAGGCCGTCACCGCTGACCGGCGGAACAGGGCCCTCGCCAAGAAGGCCCATGACAACGCGGCGCGCGCGGCTGCGAGCGCCGCTGCCGCTGCCGCTGCCACTGACCAGGACGAGGCCGAGGCGGCTCGCGCGGGGATGATGAATCCCCCCGGCAACCACGCGCAGTACGCGCCCTGGGGGTCGCCTGGCTACGCCGACGGGGACGCACACGATGGGTTCAACCCCAAAGTCGCCTTCCCCCATGGCCACCCGGCCCAGCGCACGCCTTCGCCTGCGTGAAGTACCCTCCATACAACTACTCGCTGCCCGCATACGCGTCCTCCCCGACGCCCCCTCTTCGCTGTTGCGCGCTGCCCTTCTCTCACCGCGGCGGCACCGACGAGACCGAGGCCGACATGGACGAGATCATCGCAGAAGGTTCGGCTGCGGCCGCCGCGTCCCCCGGGTTCACCGCGGACGAGGCAGTGGATCTCAGCGGCGGCATGGAGGGCGAGCTTGGCTACGTCTACGGCGACGAGGAACAGGAGGAGCAGGACGAGGAGGACGAGGAGCAGGGGCGGAGCCAGGATTTGAACATGAGGGGGGTGAAGCAAAATTCTTGACATAAAAGATGGTATAATCAGTCTCCTGATAGCGTCATTGATAAGGCATAATTTTTTGGGAAGTAACAAAAAATATGATAATTCTAGGCAAGAATGTTGGAGCTTGAAGATGAAGCAATTGGTGGGAAAAAGTATTTACCACATTAGTTGTTGGTGGCTTTCACTTCATATTTGACTACTATTAAAAAGATACTCCCTCCGATCCATATTAATTCTCGTTGAAACGAATGTATCTATACGCATTTCGATACATCCCTTTGAATGACAACTAATTTGGATGGGACAGAGTACATAATTACTAGACTAATTTACTGTTCTATACCAAACATTAGTTAAGAAAATTAAGGTCATAAATCATATTAAAAAAAAATCTATCCCCATCATTTCCTAAATAATTTGAGTTTTAGGTTTGTTGTGAGTCAAACTTCTTCAAGTTTGACCAAGTTTGTAAAAAATATATCAATACCTGGAAATTATAATCTTTAGAAAATATTTACGCTATGTATATTTTTTAGGGTCATGCTATGTATATTTATCGTTGTAGTCTCTCCGTCCTATAATATAGGGCGTTGCTTGAAAAAAGTCTTATATTGTGAGATGGAGGGAATAGATCTAATGATATTTTTTTTTATAAATTTGCTCAAATTTAAACAAGTTTCACTAACGACAAACGCAAACTATAATTATTTTAGAACAACGGTAATAATAACTAATATCTACAGTATAAGCTAGTAGCGTGTTGTGTACCTGCATCTGTGCTGCTCACCCAACATCTTGCCGTATTTGATCCGCCTGCGTCCAGACGTGTCTGTGCGTCGACAGCGGTGGATGGTGTTGTTGCCCTGGTGAGTAGCGGCAATGGCAAACACCCTAGCCCCTAGCAGCACACGCTGACGGTAAACGGCGGCGGGGGCGGCGCCGGCGAATGCCCTAGTAAAAGTGCAGAACACGTACATAGGTTACATATAGGGCAACGCTAGCCATCAGACTATTGATAGGTGCATCCTATCAGACTAGTCCTAGGCCATGGGATGAAAACAAGATGGACATTGGATCTGATAGTAGAGAGCCCACTCTAGGTAAGTAATGTCTTTCGTTAATGTTTCCACTAATTGCGTGTTTTCTAATACTAGGAGGCCATTACGTGAAAGTTTCCTTCATTGAACAAAAATCCCTTTAATTACGCCACTAATCGGGTTTGTTAACTACTAATACTCAACATTTGTTGGTTCATTGAACCAGGATGTCTGAAGCAAAACACTTGGGTATATCCATGTAGGAGATTTAAATTGGAACGTGCGAAGCATAGAAGACCAATGTTAGATGCATCCTGATGTGTAACGAAAAAGCTTTACTGGGCTGTGGTGCACTAGCATTCGAAGCATAGAAGACTAATGTTAGATGCATAATGAAATAATGTTAGATGCATCCTGATGTGTAACGAAAAGCTTTACTGGGCTGTGGTGCATTAATGTTCGAAGCATGAAGTATGTGACGGAAACATTGTCTAGTTGTATATGAAGCATATTAGTTTATAAAATTGTGTAAGCAAAGGCTTATTCAGTTGTCTGTGTATGAAGCACAATGCAGTAATGTTGGAAGCGTGATTAATATTGATTTCACGAAACTTGCATCTCATTTGGTTGTGTGACAGAGACATTGTCCTTATGCATATGAAGCAAAATATATATAGCAATGTTGGGTACACAATTGTTAGATAATTGAAACATATTACACGTGGGAAGTAGAAACTAGAAAGTACATCTGTTTCAACCAGGATACAAATATGAGTCTGAAAGAGCGGAAGTTTATTTCCAATCGCAGTTACATGTATTTCTAATGTATAAACGAAATCCAATTCATGTATAATTCCATGTAACGTGGGAGCTGGCGAGCGAAGAGGTCAACGACTGGCCGGGATCATAAGGTAGCTGGAGAAAGGCTGCTAGATAGATGCTATGAACGACGATGAGATAGTTGAGGTGGTCATTGACAGGCCACCTGCAAGCCCGTTGATGCACAGCCAACGCAACGCACCCAGAGCACCACCACCACACAGCCATATCAGCAAGGTGTCTCATGATCCGATGGCCAGCAGTTGCGACTGCGAGTTCCATGAACGAAACACGACCATCAGAGTAGCCTCGGTGACCAGCAAATACTTCGTCGACGAGTAGTAGATGTAACGGCGACACATCAGGAGAAGTCTGCACGCCGACGAGATGAGAGGCACATCAGCGGCCAGATCAGAGATGCAACACTCCGGCAAGATCAAAGCACCTTGGTAGCGCGACGGCGAGATCGAAGGAGCTATGGTTTTTTTTTTTGTGGACGAGAGGAGAAGTTTCTTTTCTGGACGGGAGAAAAAGATGGGGGATTATATAGACCAAGTTCAGGTCGTTGGATGTGTTGTCTTCATTGGACGGCTGGGCGCTGGTCTGACAAAATACCCGATTCAGTCGCCTGATAAGAAGTGTTTCCCTTACATATATCAATCGATCATCTAGTAGATTAGACACTGGCCGTGGCAAAATAATGGCCAGCCACAACCCGTACATGAGTTATTGGGTTATGGGCTATTGGGCTTCTCTACTTCGTTGTTAATTCAGTAATTAATTTGTATAATACAGCATGGGCTAATTACGCAATTAGCTGCGGCCGTTAGGCATATATAAGTACGGACACACTACCTGGTACGAATCGTTGAGGGGGGCGAGCGATTGACAGGGGTCTGACCCCTGCTCGCCCCTCCCTGTCTCTGCCCCTGACGAGGAGGACGAGGAGGAGCCGGCGAGGGGCCGCAAGAAGAAGAAGGCGCCGGCCAGGCTAGAGCCGCGCATCAAGTGGGCGTCCAAATAGGAGGAATGCCTCGCCGTGGCATGGAAAGTTGTCTGCCTTGACCCGACCACCGGCGCGAACCAGAGCCTCGAGATGTACTGGGCGCACATCAAGTCCGAGCTCGACGAGCGCAAGCTCGTCGACCCCTACTTCAAAGGCGTCTACATGCAGCGCGGGGCGAAGGCGATGGCGAACCATTGAGGGCGTATCCAGGGGGCGTGCAACAAATGGCACGAGATCGTCGAGGAGGTCGCCTGTCGCCCGGAGAGCGGCGCTAGCATGGAGGATCAGGTATGCCACGCCGTTTACCCGCCTCTTTTTGCCGTTCACAAGCCGACTGTTTGTTCGTCCCCGCGCAGCTGCTGCGCATGTTCAGCCTGTACAGGCAGGGCAACAGCGACGCCGAGTTCAAGTACCTCCATGTCTACAAGCGCATCGACAAGTGCGACAAGTGGGTGGAAGTCCGGGGCACCATCGAGAAGGCCAAGGAGACCTACAAGCCTGACGCGCCGACTCCAGGCGCGTCGGATGGGCGGCCGGACGGCAACAAAGGTGCCAAGAAGGGAAAACACGCCGACACGGCCACAACTTGCGTGCAGGAGTCCATCCAGCATTGCCTCGCCGACGCACAGGTCCGGGCCGCCCTTCGTGAAGAGAAGACCGAGGCGCGTTGGTCGGCGTTGATGTCGACCACAGCCGTCAAACTCGACCTACTCCGGAGCAACGTCGCTGCGAAGAAGAGGAACACTGCTCGCAGCACAGAAGCCACGCCGCCAAGCACAGAGCACGAGGCCCCGTCAAGCCCGCGCACGCCGACTCCGGCGACGCCGGAAGGCGACCTCACCGCCTGATGATGCGCGATTCCGTCGCGGTGCCGAGACTGCCCGCTTTTTTGCACGCCGAACATTTAACTCATCCGGCCACCGATCGCCGCTTGATCGCCGGATTGTGCCGTGTATTTTGGGCGCGGGAACCACTATGTTTTGAATTTTGATGTGGCTTGGAGGGGGGGGGGGCATGACTGGGAGCTAGGCCGGCCCCAGGAGCCGAACTAGCACTGGCTCGCCCCCAGGCCACGGTTTTTCTGCGCCCTGGGGGCCGAACGGCTGGAGATGCTCTTAGTGCATCCTTGCCAATCTTTTTTTTTTAAGATTATCTTTTGTCAGGATAAGAATCCAATGAGCTTGTCTAATCAGATTCCAGTGTTTGAAACTATGCAGTGTCAGTGGGAGAGGCCAAGGTAATTAACAAGACAAATCAGCGTGAGCACCGAGGCAATCGACAAAAGCGCATAGCGTCTGAGGAATTAACGGGAAAAAAAAGGAGGCAGGCACGACAGTAGAGGCACAACCAGTGCGATGCATGTGATGACAGTAGAGGCACCACTTGTTCATCTCCTTCCTCTCCTCTCGCCACAACGCTACTAGCCACTCTACTTCCGATGAGGCCGCCGGAGATGTATGACCCGGGCGGCTGGCTGGTCGTCGTCCCGGCTGCCTGGCAAGGAGGAGCTACAGCCGGAGGTGGTTCTCTACACGGCGTCAGCTTCAGAGCGTCACGCCGTAGAGCACGCACCTCCGCCGATGTCTACGCCTTGCGCGCCCTGCTGCGGGGCTACCACCTGACCATGGACGAGCGCGACGAGTCCAGGAGCAAAGCGCACCGCTGCGAGCTCAAGTCGTTACTCGTAGCTCCTCGTCGGCGGCCCTGACAATGTTAGGCAGCTGCTCGGGGCTGCGCCTTGTCCTTTTTTATCCAACCCAAGGTGACACTTCCTTTCTCTCCTTGCAAATTCATTCGTTTTCCTCTACTACTATAGCTCCCACACACAAAAAAAAAAAAAAAAAAAAAAAAACAAGACTGAACTTGCTTAGAGCCGTTTCCTTTCCTTTTCTTGATGCTGACATAACTCGATCGTGTTGCGCTATGGAGGGCAAAACATTGCTGCTGTTATTATGTTAGCCTAAACACTGCTGCTGTTGTCATTTTCTTCAGATAGCAAAATAAACGGCCAGCACATGTCCCTGTACATGACTTAGTCGGGCTGATTTCTTATGTTAGTTAGTTAGCTGATGAATAGGCGCAGCCTTGATCTGGTCATGGATTGGCATGACACGGTGATCGCGGCAAGTGTGTACACCTAGCTCACATCGAGCGTTGTGGGATGGCACGACCGGTAGGCTTGACTTAGGCAGGAAATTTCCTGCCGTAGCGACCATAGAAAAAACAGTGAAGAAAGTAGAAAAGCAGTAAGTTTTAAACTGCACAAAACCTTCCTCGGAATATGCCCTCTCACATTCCCATCCATATTATATTTCTCAATAAGCTTCGCAAAAAGTTTAAAATGGAGAATCTTTCTGAAAACAACTTTGGAAATGCGAACATTTTTTGAATACATGGACTTTTTTTTATGAAACCAGAACATTTTTGTGAAAAGTTCAAACATATTTTTCAAAATGCGAACAATTTTTTAAACTTCGAACAATTTTTAAATGCAATTTGTTTGAATTTTTTAAACATTTATATAACTATGAAAATGAAAAGCGAAGGAAAGGGAAAAAAGGAACAGAAAAAACTAAAAAAGATGAGAATAAAACTTGATTAAAACAGAGAAGGGAAACAGGGAAAAGATAGAGAAGAAAAAAAATAAAAGAGTGGAAGGATAAAGGAAAAACGCTGGTTCAATCTGTGCGTCGGCCTGGCGACCTCTGTGTAAGGAATGTGGCCCTTAGTGGGCTGAAAGTGTAATGGCATCCGGGCCGTGGGCCAGTTCCAGCCATGTAGGAGTACACAGACAGCTTGTAAGAAGCGTGTGGGGTAGGAGACGACCGACGACTGGCAAAGTCGTGGCGCGTGAGTTGTTGCGCCGGACCGGAGTGTTAATCATCCCACCCAAATTCTGATTTTGCTTCCACTTCCACTTCCACTCCCACTTACACTTGCTCTCTTCCCGATCCCCTTCCCTTGCCTTGCTTCCACTTGCTCTCCCTTGTGTGTCAATCAATCAATCAATCGGTAACACTCTTCAGGGAGTCGCAGCATCGTCAGCTGAGGTACACAAAATCGGTCTTGGGGATTCAACACGCTAGGGTTTCTTAGGATTAGGGTTTGCAGGGATCAATTAACCCCTCTTTTCCTTATCCATCTCCTCTGTTTGTCCAGGCCGATCGACCTGATTTTACAAAAAGGGGGAATTTCGATCGATTGATTTTCTAGACCGACTCTACTCGTGCGGAGGAAGAGATGGACGGTCTGTTCAGCTTCAGCACCATAAAGGAGTTCGTGGGGTTTGGGTTGGAGATCATCAGCGCGCTGGACAAGGCCGAACACAACGCGGAGGACTGCCGAAGGATACGCGACCTCCTGCTCAGCCTGAGGGCCATCGCCAAGCAACTGCAGGAGTCGCCCAAGATGATGGAGGACAACTCGATGAGGGGAACGGCGGAGGGCCTACGGAAGGCCCTGCAGCGCGCCTCCGAGTTTGTCGCCAAGTGCAAGCGCAAGGGGCTCCTCAGCCGTGCTTTTTACGCCAAAGGCATCGCCGAGAAGCTGCGCGGGGTCTGCCTCGATTTGCTGCTCAACATCAACGCCGTGCTGCTTGCCAACAGTGCCTTGAACACCTCGCTGCTGGCCAATCTTGAGGAAAATATGGCTCAGCTCCGCGCAGACTTCACCTCTGCCATCTCAATGTTGGCTAAGATTCTGCAGATTGTTGATCTGCCACAAGAGGTAGTATATATATAGTTGCCTTACCTTGCCACACCACAGCATCTTTATTCTATTTTTATTTTTTGCGAAAACCACAGCATCTTTATGTATGTATGTATGTATGTATGTCACACTAGGCTTAGTGCCTCACTGATTATGCAGGATGACACCAAAATCTACTTGTTTACAGAGGGAGTACAAAGCAGTGCTCTAAATAAATACCACATTGTTTTATCATACCGTATATGAGTTTGCTTAATTTTCTTTTCCTATTTCAGGTGACAAAATTGGTGGAGGACTACCAGATCAGTTCTCAAACTAAAAAAAAAAGGGAGACAAAGAAAACAGATGTACCTAGTTTTCAAAACAAAAACAAAGGGGAGGCAAAGGAAACAGATGTTGTCAGGTAAGGTACCTGCAAAAGTACGCTCAATTAGCCTGCCATAGAGCTATCCAAATGTATATGTCCCTTTTATATATCTTGGTGGATTAGTATGCTCAGTTACTTGGCATGCTCTATGCATTATCCAAACATGCCTCTCTTATCTATTTTTATAAATTTTGTTGGTTATAAATGTCGATGAGTTAACCTCCTACCTCTACTTGTTGGTAAAGCATTTGATTTTGTTGCACGAAACTTGCAGGATGGAAGTTAAGAATCAGAAGAAAAACAAGAAACTAGGGCGTAGCACGGTGGTGCCTGATGCTTCGTTACCAGATGGTAACGTCACATCTTCCATGTTACTCTGACCATTACTTGCATCATGCTGTTTAATAAGAATGGATGAAATCAAACTTAAAAAGTGTCTTTTACAGTACCACTAGTACACATATGTACTCTTACATATATTACAGTCTAAGCTGTGACATATATTTATTGTTCTTCTGGCAGGCTTAGCTGAGTCCGCTTCAGCGGCCAGTGTGGTCGGACAAGGCTCTAGTACTATTGTTGCTGCACGGCCCGATGTTGATCTGCCAGAAGAGGTATCGTTGCCTTACCTTACCACACCACAACATCTTTATGTATGTATGTATGTATGGATGTCACACTAGGCCTAGTGCGTCACTGATTATGTAGGATGATACCAAAATCTATTTGTTTTGTTGTTAAGTACAAAGCAGAGCTCCAAATAAATACCACATTGTTTTATGTAAGCTTATCAGTTGTAATACTGTATATGAGTTTGTTTAATTTTCTTTTCCTATTTCAGGTGGAAAAATTGGTGAAGGACGACCAGATCAGTTTTCAAACTAAAAACAAAGGGGGTGCAAAGAAAACAGTTGTAGCTAGTTCTCAAAACAAAAACAATGGGGAGGCAAAGAAAACAGATGTTGCCAGGTAAGGTACCTTAGCCAGCCATAGAGCTATCCAAATGTATATGTCCCTTTTATATATCTTGGTGGATTAGTATGCTCAGTTACTTGGCGTGCTCTATGCATTATCCAAACATGCCTCTCTTATCTATTTTTATAAATTATGTTGGTTATAAATGTCGATGAGTTAACCTCCTACCTCTTCTTGTTGGTAAAGCATTTGATTTTGTTGCACGAAACTTGCAGGACGGAAGTTAAGAATCAGAAGGAAAACAAGAAACTAGGACGTAGCACGGTGGTGCCAGATGCTTCCTTACGAGATGGTAACGTCGCATCTTCCATGTTACTCTGACCATTACTTGCATCATGCTGTTTAATAAGAATGGATAAAATCAAACTTTAAAAGTGTCTTTTACTGTACCACTAGTACGTACACATATGTGCCCTTACAGATATTACATGTGTAATCTAAACTGTGACACGCATTTATTGTTCTTCTGGCAGGCTTACCTGAGTCCGCTTCAGCGACCAGTGTGGTTGGACCTAGTACTATTAGTATCAATAAGGTATTTCATATGCTTAAGTTTCATTTAAATCATTGTCATAGTTGGGCGACCCCATTTCATATAAAAGGATGCCTTGAGCTATAATAACTGATCTATACCAGTAATTAAGCTGAACTTCTATAACAGTAATTTCTTGTCAAGCAGAAAAGTTGTTTCTTTTTATGAGATGTTACATTGTGTCTTGATGTTCTTCATTTTTTCCTTCTTTTCTGTGATGTGGTGATCTTCATTTGTTATGTAGGCAAGTAGCTCTATCTCCAAGTCGGTGGACGAGGCACAGTCAGTGGGAGTTTCTGCAGCACCATTCCATCCGCAGAAAATAATCAGCATATCCGAGGAACCCGGAGAGACAGGCAGATATAAGGTATCTTTTGTTGCATCCAAACATGCATTCCAGAGAAATTGCAGCATACTGAAGTCAATAGTGAAATCTAAGTTGTTTGAAACAGCTGGAGGCCATGCCAATTGTTATACATGGCACGTCAAGGTACCATTTGTGAGTTGATTATTTGTGCCTGTTGCTTGCAGATAGACCCCCATTCCTCTGTGACTAGCAAGCTGCTCGAGGTCTACCCGCAGCAGCTTCTCTTCCCCTTGGAGCCAAAAAACAAGGAAACTACTCGATGCCCAGTGACCCTAACCAACAATACAGACCATTACGTTGGCATCTGGATTAAACCAATAAATGGGCGATTTAAAGAAACAGAGATAATGGAGGCCCGTTCGACTTTGGTTGTGTATGCGACAATGGGGATGCATGCACAACCTCCCAAAGACACGGTCAAGTTTGAGGTGCTCATGATTATCATGCGGTCGAAGCGAGACCACATAACATTGAAGTCATCCATTGTTGGCAAACTGAATATGGACAGTCGCTTTATGGTGCATGTTAAGAACCTTAAGGCAGAGGTGTACCAGGCAATGCTGACAGCTATCACTTGTGACCCACCAAGCTGCGAGGTAATTATAATGTTGACATGCATGATTCAAGCTACACATGCCCATATGTATCCTATTAAGACTTGGGATATATATTCCATGTTCCTTCCAAAATCCCTGTGTTCCAATCAAAACAGCACTCTTCAACCGATGGGCCTTAGATAATTTTTTTAACATTTTGTAGAGATATTGGTCATTTAATTTCCTGCAGTGGTTAATTCTCTTAACTATTTGCATTATATTAACTGGATTTGCCAGATCATATCAAGATCTATAAAGAAACTGACCTTGGTGACATCCATTGACGCGCACCCCACTAAGCCATGGTGAGTCATATTTATAGAATTATAGCCCATCTAGTGACGCAACTCTTCTACTAGTTATCCCAAGATTTCCTCTTATTTGCACTATGCATCACAGGATTGTGACGGGTCATGAAGGAGGGAATTTTTCCATTTGGGACTACCAGACGAAGGTATCATTACTGCTACTTTATAGCCAGCTTGTGGTTGCTAATGCATTGAAAATTAAGTTGGTGAAACTTAATCTGTTGATTGTGTGGCAGGAAACTGTGATGGCGTTGCAGGTCAATAAGGTGCCAGGCAGGGTTACACGCATGATACATGACGTCACTCAATACATCAAAGAGACGCCTGTCCAACATTCGGTTTATTCAGTCAAATTTACCGCTGAAGGGAAATGGTTGGTAGTGGGGGATGGTCACGGATACATCTATGTCTATGATTCCACCGACAGTAAGCTGCCTGAGATCAAGAAATTCAGTGCTTATGATAAGACATCTGTGAACTCTCTGGCTGCTCACCCAACAAAGCCATACCTTCTTCTTTCATCGTCTTCTTTTAGTAGAAATATCAAGCTTTGGGACTCGAGTGAGAACTGGAAATTTCAAAATTTCAAAGTGAAACCTGAGGATACATATTACGTTGGTGTGCACAGTGTCAAGTTTAATCCAAGGGACACCAAAACTTTTGCTTGTGTTACCGAAGAGGACAGAGTAAAGGTTTGTTATAGCCTCTTCCTTTCCTTAGTCTTTGTACGGTGTGCATGTTGTAGTTAGTGAATAATCAACTAATTCAGTTATTTCGGTACTTATTTGTATATTTAATGTTAAAAGATGTCTTCTCTGCATGAGATTTATAGGTCTGGAACATCAAACCTTCCAATCTTGAAACCACACTCAAGGGGCCATTCGTCATGGCCGATTATTTCTCCACTCGCGGCCATGAGCACTTGATGGTTACTTTGAGATCGGAGTCACGCAACTCTGAGGTGAAGAATATTAAGCATTAATGAATGTTTTCATAACAGGATTGATAATAGTTGTTTGCATATAAGCCTCATAATTTGTGTGAAAATCAGATATGGAATTTGAAGACACAAGAAGTTGTTCACACTCTTAGCGTGAGTGGGCACCAGACGACCTGGGTTGCTTGCCACCCAAAGCATCCAATACTGGTTACAATGTTAGATGACGGGACTGTATGTTTTTGGGATGCCAGTACCTACAGGTAACTATAATGCTTCTGCTCAATATACTAGCTCTGTCCATCTCTTTTTTAAGATATGCATGTATTCCATGATTCAAACATACTATTTTTGACCAACAATCTGTTTAAAATTTTAGCCAAGCTATTCCACTCATGAACCTTAGCTTGAAGTACTTGAGAGCTGTGAATCCAGCAGCCGTGACAAAGATTATCTTAATATTAGGCGACTTCTCCACATACAACCACAGAGCAGTGAGGGCAGGCAACCCGCTAAGAATACCGACATCATTTACTGACAGTCCATCCACTGCAATCTTCAGAATGCATAGGTTGCCACGTTGGATCTTCCACCAATGCATTTTGTAAAATATGACGGGGCTGTGAGGTGAGACCTCAAATCTCTGGACATGGTGGGTAAGATTATCCAAGATCCAGCGAAATCTTGCTTTGGAAGCATCACCATAGCTAACCGAGGATCCGTGAGCCACCAGTTTTACAGTTTTCAGGCTGCCATGTTCATACATTAAATAATCCAGAGCATCCATGTTTCTCACCAGATGGTCGGAATCTGAAGAAAGCGGTGTAGAAATGCAAAGATCCTGCAGGTGGTTCGGCCTGCAAAGGCTTAGATAATCACC